>VYZU01028997.1:42783-56486 GCA_013401355.1 Ceyx cyanopectus | reverse complement strand
TGAAATAGTTGTTATTGCATGAAATATAAAACACAGGCCATCATGAAACCAAGATAGATTGAAAAACTATATTTCTAATCAAGAAAATTCTGTTTGACTGTATATTGAGAAAGGGAAGGAAAAATAGAAAACCCACACATGTGTATAAAATGTATGCTGAATTTCCACTTTAATTGAAAAACTAAACCCAGCTTTGTCACTTGGGGGAAAAAGAAAATCAATCTAAGAAAACTATTTCAGTTTTTCCTTTAGCTAGCAAAATATTTATCTATAGTGTTTGCATTTTACCAGACATTCCAGACAAAGAGTGAGACACAAGGTATGGTGCTTATCACTTCACGTTTTCCACATATCTTCATAATCTTTAACAGTGGAGTGTGTTCTGCAGAAGAGTTTTCTGGGTGGTCCTGATGGAATACCAAGTATTCCCTGGTAGATACTGGCAAGAGGTTGTTTTCAATAGGGTGGATGGAATATATATATATATATATAAATACATACAGTTGTGAGAGGATAAAGGATCCATTCATCAGTAATTTGGGCAAAGCATGAAAAGTGTGAGATGTGGGAGAAAATGGGAGAAACAATATTGGGCAAAGCTGATGAAATGAGACATCAAGACATGACATGACATGACATGACAGCCAGTGAAGGTTTCTAGAGCAGCCCCAGCTTGACAGATGCAGACAGATGCTTTGTGTTGGAGCAATTTGGTTCCAGTATAGAGTGTACCCAAAGAACTGCTGCTTATTCTGGTTTATTTCCATATACAAAAATGACAATTTAAAAAAAAAAAAAAAGATAAAGAGAGAAACAGAGAGAAAGGAGAGGTAATTTTCTTTAGTAAACTTCCAACAATTAGGAGGTGCAAACACATTGCTGTTCTTATCAAAGTTTATACAATTTTGTCAGTGATTCAGCAGAATTTTTTTAATCTAATGGAACGTGTCAGCCCTCGCTGAGGTGCACCACTTGCTCAAGGAGTGGTAGGTTTATTAATGGAGTATAAAGTTGCCGTGCATCTAAAAATAGAATTTTCTGGCAGAAAGCAAATGGAAATATGTCTCATACTTTTTAAACTTATTATTATTTGATGGAAATCAGCTATAAATCAGATCTGGATATAAGAAAACATTTGTCTTAAAATTAACTCAAAGTTTGTTTTTGAAGGAGTGTACCTGTAAATCATATCTGTACATAATGAAAGGTCTATTTTCAAAGTGTTGTAGGCAAATGTTGATAATACTAATCCAATGTCAAATACGTAATGCCCTTTTTAAAAACTGTAACTGAAGTTTCTTACCTATCTGAAAAAGCCATGAGTTGAAATAGAGCACACCTTTTTGGTGTTTACCAATACATGTCCAGTACTCTTTCTGCATGCTTTCAAAATTCCTGTGCTGCATCACTTAATTTAAAAAGAACATATAGACAGTTGTCCTTACTGTAGTATATGTGCTAGCTGATATTATATTGTTTGGTCCTGCTCTGGCAGGGGGCTTGCACTTGAAGATCTCCAGGGTCCCTTCCAACCCCTGACATCCTTAAAAGGCAGAGAAATGGCCAACTAAAATACCTAGAGGGGGAAAAGAAGGTCTGTGTGGGAAGAAACCCTCAGAAGGTTGTTGGTACACCTGGATAATTTACATGTTTTAGTACATAAAGCACTATAATTATTTTAATGGTCCAGGCACATTCATTTCTTTCTCAAAGCCAAACTAACTTTGTACAGCTTTTGACACTGTCCTTTTTCCTTTACATCATTTCTGTTTCAGCTGAAGATCTTATTTGTGACTGAACATTTATGATTAAACCTTTCCCATTTGAGACTATTTGTAGTGCGATGATAAAGGAATATTGCCATATCTTCTTGGCTGATCTTTCAGCTGTTAGACCTAGCTAGGAATAGATCTGGGATGTTTAAGAATGAGAGAGACCAATGGGAGAAGAAAGGCAGAAGCATTTTTCTCTTTGAGTAGATGAAGCTGTTTAAGAAAAAGCCATGAGGTCACTATTTGGTATGACAGAGAAGAGGAGGGGGAAAGGAGGAATTATATTGTGACGTTTAATTTCAGAAACCTTATGTGGGTTTATTGTGCTACTGGTGAGATGAGGAGCTGGGGGAGCATATGACTGGAGTGAATATGGGCCTTAAGAAGCCAGCTCTACCTATTACTTATGGATTTGCACCACATAAAACTAATTTTTTAGTTATATTCCTCTGCTTGTTTAGGCTACGCTTGCTCGTCTGCCTTCAATATGTATATTTACTACTCTTTGTTCAAAGTGATCTCTTTGTAGAAATTGCTAGAAAGTCAGATTCTAAGAATATAACACTTAATCAATTTGTTTCCAATAAGAACAGGGAGCAAATTTAGAAAATGAGAACATGGATTAGATGGATTTGTTTTTAAAATAAATGAGTGGAAAATATTTACAGGATTAATTATTCTCTAACTGTAGAAGGTGCTATTGAATCCATTTGTGTATGCACATCTCTGAGAACCTTCAAGCAATGTTTTTCTTCATATTGGATACACACTTCAAGAGCCACCGTCTTCTGCATAATTACCTGCTGGAGGCCTTGTTACATTTTCTTTATCGAGCTAATTGTTATGGTTGGTAATCTTCTGATATGAAGGTTTGTAACTCGGCCGGTGTCAGTAATCTTGTCCCATGGTGTGACCATTTGGAGTTCATATTAAAAGTGTTTTGTGGAGATGTTCTTTGCTTACTAAAAATTTCATCTGGCCAATTTAAAACTGTACTGTCTTTCCTTGTGCAGTGCAAAATGCTGTGACTGTTATTGGCACTTCAGAAATACAGGTTCAATTCTCCCTCAGAGTTTGCCCTAAAATGGCTCTTCAGTAGGGAATCCTAGCACGCTCAGGGTAGTTTTGATATAGCTGTGATGTTCTGAAAGGCAATATTTGTAGGGAGAAATTAATATATTTTATCAGACCAACAGATATATCTGGACAAAAGCAGAGTTGCTTTAAGGAAGAAACGTGCTTCTTCAGTCTCTGAAAGTTTGTGATGGCTATTGATTTGTTGAAAAAAACCCCAAATAATAAACCTCTCTAAAAACCTGTTTGGATTGCCTTCTGAAGAAGTTCATTTACCTTCTTCCAAGGTCATTATAATCTACTCCACAAACAATAGTTCTAACTAAAAGCGGAGTTGTGTGTGTGGTGTGTATGTGTGAATGTGTGTGATTTCACCACTTCAAGAGGTGAGAATTATTTTACATATAAATTCAAATGAAATGGCAGAGTTGTGAATGTTTCATTAGCATCAGTTTTCCTAAATTTATTACTTATTCAGTGGTTCGTTTGCTCTCTCAGGACGCTTTTCAGAAGGTGGCTGGAAGGATCTGAAGTAGTGTACTATGTGCTAGCACAGACAAACTGAAACTGGTGGGAAGTGGGACTTCAGAGATTAGAATAGACAACCCTACTTCTCCTTTATTTTCACTTGCACAGGGCTTTGCTTTCTAAAGCATGAGGTCTGCCTTTTTTTTTTTTTTCCCAGAGCAATTTCTATGTTTCCACAGTCTGTGTGAGCAGTGCTGCCTTGGAGGTAAGCACTGGTCAGGTGCTGAGAGACAAAAGCTTTTCCTGTTGCAGATGTCCCACTACACTGTGGATCACTCTTTTGCTTCATCTTATTCACCTTATGTTGTTGCCGTAGCTGGAAAAATAAAGCACCTTCAGCTGTGTCTTTTTTCTACCCCTCAAAAGAAAGATTGGAAAAATAATGCTAGACTCATTCTGCCATCCTTCTTTGACAGGACTAGTAGGTAGAGTGTACTGCAATATAGTTTGGACCAAAGCAAAAGAGAAACTGGTAGGTAAATATTGGTTAGACAGTGAATTTTAGACTTAATATATCAATTTACCAAGTACAAATCTCTGACAAGTGAAATGTGATGTTTGGAGTGGATTATTTCCTCTGTTAGAAAATCTATTAACTGTTAAAAATATAAGCAGCCTTTCAGTAATCAGGAAGTGTAGGCTAGTTGCCAGAACTGTTTCAAGGGGAAGGATTTGATTGTCCATCATTCTAAGAGCTTTAGCTGTTTTTAAAAATTGTTTTAAAATCTCTCTCGCTTCCTAAGCCTTTTAGGTTAGTCTACTCATTTAGTCATCTTCTATATAGATATATTTAAAAATAAGGTTATAAAACCAGCTTTTTCTTCTTGCCTTGATAGGAAAAAAAATAATAGACCTGAGCCTTGTTGTAAGACTTGTTTTGAAAATAATAATTACAGGATGAATACATAATTTGTATTGCTTATTTATGATGCC
Organism: Ceyx cyanopectus; assembly: GCA_013401355.1. Lineage (NCBI taxonomy): Eukaryota > Metazoa > Chordata > Aves > Coraciiformes > Alcedinidae > Ceyx > Ceyx cyanopectus. The sequence goes on along the minus strand of VYZU01028997.1, from coordinate 52,179 downwards.
TCATCTGGATTTGCTATTGCCTGTGAAGCTTCATTTGGACTTAAACTAATTAGATTACTCTAATTAAAGGACGGTCTTTGATTTGAGAGCAGGAAAGCATGTTATTATGGAGGATACACCTTCTTCTTTATCTGACAGCATCCTTGAATGTTAGCACCATGTAGTTATTAAGTATGTCAAGTTATGAGTTGATTCATGTTCTGTAAGTGGTTCCCAAGGAAGAGGTGGAGGACAACTGAGGAGGCTGCAGACAGTAAGAGGGATGTTTCTTGAGTGAGTATCCTGAATTTCTGGTACTACCTTAGAGTCTGTCTAATCCTAATATTTTAGTCCTTGAGCTCTGCAACATCCCTGAAGTGAAGTCACAAAAGAGGAAAATGCTGTTAAAGCAAAAGGTAGGAAAATGAGCAGAAGCACAGCTTATGTGTGACAGTAGTGTAGCTGTGTTGGGGAAGTAGATCCAAATTCGTTCATTTTAAAGAGGTGAAACTAAAATCTTCAGTGCTTTGGTTATGACAGGACACGTCTCTGACACCTGCTTTGTAGAGTTTACTATGTGTGTTTCAGCACATAGGTACACTTAGTCCCTTTTGCAACTGATAAATCAGTGTCCTTTTCATTATGGAGCCCCAAATGCCACAACCTTTATGAATGAAAGGGGTAATCTTCCAGAGCTGGTAAGCACTGTTGATTCAACATTGAGTTCCTGGACAAAGCTAACAATGTTCTTCAGCTCTGACTGTGGGTTGTGATCCACATGAGTGTGGCTGCAAGTGTGTGCTGAAAAGAAGTTGCCATTAATCATAAAGCAGACTCAAAACAAAGTAATATCCTTGGTTCTCCACATTCTGTAATAGCATCCAGAAGTGGATAGCCTTTCTTAGGATTGTTTTAACAATTTTCTGGGACATGTCAAACAAACAGCCCAAGCATAAAACTTTGTTCACATTCCTGTGCGCCAATGCTTCTTAAACCTGATGTGATTTCAACAGCTCTGGTACCAGAGAAAGAGTAGGGGCTTGAAGTCTATAGGAGGGGTTATGGCAAGACCCTACCTACAAGGTAGAAGAGCTTTATTTCTGAAGAAGACAGCACTGCAAATAGGGTGAGAATGAACAAATAAGAGTAGGTGTGGTTTTGGTTTGTTTGGGTTGGTTTTTTTTCTGTTTTCTGTCTTTTCTAGGTAGAAAGACACCATTTGTTACCCCATACTTCAAGATACCAATCTAAAGGAACTTGCCTGCAGTGAGGCATGTCACAGGAAGGAAACTGAATTGTGAATATGTACTGCTAATGGAAAACATCACAGATAATTTTACTGATGTTTTCAAGCTGTAGCTACTGTGAGATGGTGTAGGATGAACCCATGTATTTAGGATATCAGAAATTTTGCCATTAAATGAGATCATCCCCAGAACAGAAACTAAGTCCAATAGTATCTTCTATGTAAGGTCAGGGTTTGGTATTCAGATAATTCAGTGTGATGATAAGGTGTATGCATTATTTAACAATCATAAAGTATCATAGAATGGTTTGGGTTGGAAGGGGCTTTAAAAGTCATCTAGTCCAACCCCCCTGCAGTCACAGGGACATCTTCATGTAGATCGGGTTGCTCATAGGCAAGTCCAACCTGATCTTGAATGTTTTCAGGCATGGGGCATCTACCACCTCTCTGGGCAATCTGTTCCAGTATCTCAACACCCTCAGTGTAAAAAATGTCTTTCTTATATCTAGTCTGACTATACCCTCTTTTAGTTGAACACCATTACCCCTTCTTCTATTACAACAGGTCCTGATAAAAAATCTATGCCCATTTTTCTTATAGGCCCCCATCAATACCCAAAGGCTGAAATAAGGTCTTCCTTGGAGCCTTCTCTCCTCCAGGCTCAACAACCCCAACTCTCTCACCCTGAAGCTATGGAGCTTCTTCCTGCTCACAAAGCAAAACTAGCCACTTGTTTATGTTGTTTTTATGATGTTAACTCCAAACATGCTAAAAGAACACTGAAAGCTGACATGGAATCAATCATCAATCAACTGGGAAGAAGGTTCTAGGTGAAAATTACAATTGTAATGATAATTGTAAAAATGAGGGAGGGAGGCAAAAATGTCACCCTACTTTCTCTGCTCCTCTAACTTGCCTTAGAAGATTTCAGAACTTGGCCCACACCTGCTTACACACTGGTGCTCTAAAACTTGTGATCCCAGCTCCAGCTAATGGGATACATCTGGGAGCCCTCAGGCAAGGTAGGCAAGAACAACTCATATTTCCAGTTAAATACCAGATGGATTATGTTCTACATTTGTGATACTTTTCATTCTTGTAGCCTCACCTGGAATCTTCCTAAATAAGCTGTTTTGTCTTACAGACCATTTGGCACCACTGGGGACAGGGACTCTCAGGGTGATATCAACAAATTTTGGAGGATGCAGATCTGGGGAAAAAAAGAAAAAAAAGGATGTATTTAGTCACCCCTGAGAGAAAGCCATGGTCTGCTGAGTGTTGGGAATGCAAGACCTGAGGCAGTTTTAGATCACAGCACAAAGGACAACACTGGGGTAGACCAAAACCAAATACCTCTCCTGGAAGGCACAGTCAGGAGGGTGACTGCTCATTGCTCTGCAGGAAACCTTAAACACCACCTGAGGGGGACAAGGAAAGACATTCTACATATTGGGGTAAGTAGAGGTGGCACAGGAAAGTCCTTGAAGATAAAGCAGGAAATAAATCTTGCAATTTTTCAGGGCATCCTGAAATAAAGAATCTCTTCTCTGAGGGGAGTGCATGATCCTCTCTGGTATTGGCACAAACATATCAGTGCGGGTTAGTAAGAAAATACCTTTTTATGGTTGCTGGTTTTGTCCTTCCTGAAAGATAACAATCTGGACATGAAACTATGAAGCTCTCTTTCGCAAAGAATATTTGCACAAGTATATGTAAGCATATGTGTAGCAAAAAGAATTTGACTCATCCAAAAATAACAAATCACTTTGCTGTCAATACTGTTCCTATTTTCTGCCAGATATGTGATATATCCCAAGAATCATAGGAAAACCACATCTTCAAATTGCTATTGTGTGGTCTTAAAAAAGGTGCTTTTTTTCCCCCCCTAAATGAAAGTGAAATATTTTCATCATGATGGAGTCATCATCCCTGAAGGTATTTAAGAAACATGTGGATGGGGTGCTTAGGGACATGATTTAGTGGTGGGCTTGGCTCTTACCCTGTAGCTAGATGCTGATAGCTGGCCAACAACACAGTCAACAGATTCATCAAGCTAACATCTAATTGTTCAGTTTCAGATGATCTCTTCTGAGCTCAACTTTAGTTTTTTAATAAAAAGTGGTTTAAAAGTTCTTCCTTACTCTGAGAACAGTATTAATTACTGAGCTAATTAAATTATTAAACATAATTTATTATACTTTTCTGTAATTCTAATACTCTTCTAAGATTAAAATAATAAGAAAAAAATGTTCCTTGTATAAGTCAGCTGTCTGGCATAATCTCTTATGATAAACCAACACCTGAAGTACATTTGAAGAGCCTTCTTAATCAAGCTTGATGAATCATAAGCAGATGTTGAAGATTCTTGTTTAATAAGCAGTGTTATATAATAAACAGTATTATATTTGTGTTAAAAACCAACATTCAAACTCAGTGATGGTTCAATCAATTTGACAGTGGTGTACAAATGCAAGAAACTTGAGGTTAACATATACCTAACTGCTAGGAGATCATTAATAACATGAGCTAAACTCCTAATTCCTGCAGGCACTTCCATTAAAGGCAAACATGCTGCTGGTTAAAATAGAAATTGGCACAGTAGCTTGGATACAGGGTTGGTGAAGAGGTTCTGAAGTTCTGGACTGCACCACAGGGGCTGAAGAAAAGTGTGTGATTCATGGCACAGACACAATTGCTTCTTCTATGACCTTCCTCTGACCTCCCACTCCCCAAGAGCCTGAACTAGCCTTGTCCCTTGTGCACCCTGACTGCTTTGTCATCTCCTCTGTTGTCTTTATGTGTCTTCTACCAGTCTCTTTCTCCAACCAGTCCCAAATGTCCAGATGTCAACATGAGCTCGCTATGAAAATCACCACCTAAGTTCTTTGAGTTTCCTACCCGCAAACTTCTTCCCTTCCCCAGACACCACTCTACTTTCCAAGGTGGCCTGGTCCTGTCCCCATCAGTGTCCCAACAGCTTTTTCCTATTTTGCCTGTGTAGCTGGTTCCTTTTGCACTAACTGTCCTTTTTCCTAATCTTTTCCTCTCTCTCAAGCATAATTTCCTTCTCAAGTCTCCCCCTCCATCAAAGCTTTCCTGTTTCTTGCTCATCCTAGACAATTCACTGTTTTCTAAACTCTAACTTCCTTATCTAGCCAAGCCTGATGACCAGCTATGACTGCAACTCCTTCCTGTTAGATAATCATTTCTTGCCAGACTCTAATCTGTTTCCTCTCCGATCTATTGTTCCTACACACCTTTGTTCAGGTTAAATAGCACTCCCTGCCCTGGTGGTGGGCAGCATCACCAAGGCCACCCCAGGCATAGGAGACCAAGCTTCCCAGCTCCTTGCCCCCGTGCTGTTTCCACCTGCCGTTGCTCCTGTTGCTCTGGGCTGATGCATGTTTTGAAGTGGTGGAGCACAGCCTAGAGCCATGCTGAGATGGAGACAGTTCAGATGACTTTGTGCATAAAACCCATTACTAGTTCTTACTGTGGGTAGTTTTAAGAGCTTTTGTGTTGTGCTCTCTTTGGGAGCGCTTGTGGTTATTGTAAGAACAGCAATACTCTCATCTAGTGCAGGCTGTACATATTCTATTAAGCTTCAAAAAAATAGACTATGTTGGTTTTACATATGATGATGAAAGGGTAACGGGAGTTGTCAGTAGTATTTTTTGCCGTCTGTTTCAGAAGGGCCAAGATTTGTCTCACAATGGTCGTAGGTTTTTATTCACCTGCTCCAAACACTCAAAGCAGACCACTGCTCATGGTAGTGATCTCTGTAGGTAACCTGTGGGTGCACTTCTCAAAGAATTAACTGAAAACATAAAAAGCCAAGAACTCAGAAGTCAAACTACAGCCATGTGAGCTTGTGTGTGTATAATTTACTCTGCATCTTGTTTACTTGTAAGGCTTTGTTATATAGCATAACATTTCTCAAATAATGTGCTATCAGGTTATGTTTTTTAACCCCAGGCTTTTTGGGGAGTTGGACTTGATGATCCTTATGGGTCCATTCCAGCTTGAGGTATTCAATGCTTATATGAAATTCAAGTGCATCTTATAAGAGTGAACATGAACAAATTCAGCTCTGTAGTAGCACTGTCTTGATTATTTATACTTTTATATTAAGTTTTAGGGAAGGTACATACAAAACCAGTCTCAAAAACTTGGAGAAGCTCTCTAATGCAATAATTTTATGAATTAGTCTAACTTTAAAAAAGAAACCATAAGACCTTCTTTACCCTTAGCACTTCAGTGACATTGAAATGTTATTGGTTTGCACTTGAGATTGTAGGAGGAATCTTTAAAGGTGAAGAGAATTAAACTGTCAAAGACCTGTAAGGATGCTAATAGTGGAACAGAGTGGCAGAGGACTCAGGCATATTTTATGAGAACTGTTAAGATAATTAAAAGAAGCAGAACGTTGGTAGAGAAACAAAATGAAGGCAACATACTAAAGCAGAAAAAGGCAAGTGCCTGTTTCCAAGGTAGGTGGTTATGCAGTACCTAGGCTGAGGTCACGGCAAACTTGGGCAAGATAGGTTTCACAAAATTAAATATTGCTTTCCATCTGAATGTCACCGATCATGAGCCAGGGTGTGGCCCAATACCTTTTGTTTAGTAAGTACAGATATAACAGCAACAAATTTGAGAAATCCTACTTCTGGAGTAGATAACTTTCACACAGTAGGGGGCTGCAGCACTGGTGGTGTGGCAGCCCCTCCACAAACCCTTTGCCTGTTGTCTGTAACAGGGATTGAAGTGGATACTGCTCCTCTGTGTGTGGTAGGAATTTTTTGGTCTCTCCCACTGCAACGTTTGGAGGTGTCCAGTCTCTGGTAGGTGCAGGGCTGTGCCAGTGAGTGCAGAGCTGCAGACCATGGGTCTCCAGCCACACCACCCTCTTGTGTGGGGGAAAAGACCTTTCACACCTTTTATCTCTTCTGGGGCATCTGTGCATAACTTGGCTCTTCTCCCTTTTGTTTTTATTTACACAAATTATTTCTGTAAAGAACAAAAATAAATAATCAGTTATTGTAAGGAAAAAAAAAAAAAAGATGCTTTAGTTGTCATTTGTGCATTTACAGGAATCTCTTGTTAGGCAGAGGGACCACTCAAGCATTATATTGGCAACACTATTGATGTGCTGTCTCTGGTAGGAGTCATGTCAGCTGTCACAGGTGATGCAGTTTCAAATGTAAATACACAGTGGGGATGAATTACAATTTTACCAGCTATGGAAAAAATGCGTTGGTACAGGTACTGATTTTCAGTGACTGCTGTCAGTCTTTAGTGTAAATACATAGCAAAGATTATTCAAAATTTAAGTTGGAAAAGGTCCAGTAGTAGGAATGTGTAAGGTAAATAATGGAGAAGCCATAGAACAAAACAAAATAGACAGCTATATATTTTTTTTAATTTTGCAAAGATTTTTATTCCACATGATTGCACCATTTATATTTCTTATCTGTGAATATCTATGTACCATTTTACACCCACTTAAATTTATCTTCTAATTATAAACATTCTAGGGTGATTAAAGAAAAAGAAAAATGGATTTGTGCATGGATTGAGTATAGCATAATGTTATGAAGTACAACATTTCCTTGGAAAAATTACTTGTTCTGCACTTAAAATCCTTCTTCTTAATTTTTTATGCAACATTTTTGTTTTGGCAGATTGGCAGACACAATTTTAAATATGCTCAAACCAGAACTTGGATACTACCAGGTATTTTATTTCATTGAATCAAGACAAATATTTAAAATCTTGAGGATGGACAGAGAGAGGGTTGGGATATAGGTCACACTTTTAATTGTAAGGATCATTTACCCTGGAAACATTTAATCTGGGGGTGTATTGGCTTTCTCACCACCTGGTCTCTAAACCAAGAGTAAGTATTTTCTGTAAGATAGATGCTTCAATTTAATCTAAAATTTTGTATTTAATGCAAAGTTCATTTGATTGAATTGAGAAAATGCAGTTGTGCAAATCAGAGGAGCTAATAAATAATATTTTTCCTCTTGTATTTATACAGGTTTTTTTTCCCAGTTGGTGCTTTTATAGAACTCTACACTATCTCAAATGTATTTCAAGGATATAGTGCATGTTCTCAGGTACTGAAACAACTAAAATTATCATCACAATTAAGCGGCAAGGTATGGCAGACACAGTCTTTGGTTTGGAAGAGAAAGTAGCACGGACAGCAGCCTCCAGCCTGTTAATAAACCAGTGCTATTGCTTCTTTCTCTATCAGGGACACCTTAATATGCTTTGTCTGTTCCCCCACCCTGACCTCTTAGAGGAGTATGTCATATTGTCTTTCTGGAGCAGGTCCAGGTCTGAAAATAGAAAGTATATTCATTAAATTCTGATATTTATGCTGAGAAAGCTTTTCTACAGGCCCGGTGGTTTAAATAGGTTTGCTGCAGTGAGAAAGGTGCTGCTGCCTGCGAGTGAGGACACAAAAATGCAGCCTGTAACTTGCTCCTCTTACCTCTAATGTGTGTTATGTAAACCAGCGCTCACTGGTGTGTACTATCCCAGCTGTCTCAATTTTCCAAAGTAAGACCTACTCTTGGGCCATGCTGGGCACGCAGTGCTAGATTAGGCAGTGTGGCAGATACCAGCAGTTCTGAGTGTTACACAGCTTGAAAGTTTGGCCTTTATTATTGTTCCCAAAGCCTTTTCTTGCAAAGGCTGGTTTATCCAGAGCCACCTCTCTGGATAGTGTTTTCTTTTGGGTTGTAAAGGTGGAAGCTTCAGCTCTCCCCTAAGAAGGTGGTGAGGTTGTACTGCTGACAGAGAACCATGCCTTTTAATCACCATCCCAGGAATCAAAGTAGTTGGATCCCATTATTTGCCAGCTTGTGCTGCACTTGTCTGGTCAAGGGGTAGTACCTGCAGCTTTGCAAGGACTGTTACTCATTTACTTGGACTTACTCTTTCCACAGTGCATAGTGCATCTCCCTACAGCTAGGCTGGGTGCTCCATTGTCTATGTGATTTTCCTTTTGTTGCAGGAATGTGACTCTGCTTGTTTTGTTAATATTCAGAGAAGCATGCTGTTGGTCCTATAGATAGTAACAAATATTCATGACTATAAAGCCAAAAAAAACCCAAAAAAAGGTTTGACTGGCATTTGTTTGGCCTTTTTATTTGGAGTTAATTTGTAATCAAATGTTTGCAGTTAAGCTGACTGAAAGGCTAACAAGCTTTTAAAAAAAAAAACCTCTCTTTTTTTTTTAATGGGATCATAAAGCTGTCTTCTCTGGTACTTCACAAGTATGCAGCAATAAAGTTTGAGAGGCTTAGTCTACAGAATTTGACATTTTCAGAGGCCAGAAAAAAACCCAGGCTTCTCAGCTTCTTTGGCTTTCTATCTGCTGTTCATTGTCACCCCATCTGGAGGCATTTGGTCATTCAGATGCTTCAAAATAGAAGAAAAGTAAAACCGATTATAAAAAAATATATTCTGGTAAATCTCTTTCTTATTATTATCCCAATCTGTGAAATGGTGAAATCCATCAACACTACTTTTCTACTTATTTATTTGCATCTGTATTTAAGCACCATTTGCTTTTTGGCTACAAGGCTGTTAGCACAGAGGATAAAATACAAGAGCAAAAGCAATCATATAAAAAAAAATGGAGTAAATTTGTTATTTGTATTTGGTGAAAGACTTTAAAAGTTAGTAACAGGCCATGGAAATGGCAAGAGATGGTTCTTCTGAGTATTTGTGCAAAGTGCAAGCAAGGGAATGGAGCTGAGATTTTTTGTATTTAACACCACAGATGCCACAAAGCTTAAGCCTCTCATCAGCTAACTATGAGTGTCCTCTGTGTTATTTTAGAAACTGCACATCTGCGACAGTGTGACTTTGGAGTCCTGCTGCCCTTGCAACAGAAGTGTGGAGAGCTATATATTCAATTTGTTGAATTATTTTTTTTTAATTATTAATTTCATTCTCATTAAAGCTGTTCTAGGTTCCTTTTCTAATTGCTAAGCCTTTCTCCCTTATTCCTTTTGTCTTCCTCTTTGGGAGGGATGTTAACAGAGGGATGTTAACAGAGAGTGTCTGTCAAGGGGTAGCAATTCCCTTTAGGAGAGAAACAAAACTTTTCTTTTTTTTTTTTTTTTTTTTCTCTCTTTGCCTGTGGGGGGGGGGCC
>VYZU01028997.1:3940-29797 GCA_013401355.1 Ceyx cyanopectus | reverse complement strand
CCTGGCACGTGCTATCAGGAGAAGAGCTCAGCACCTCCCTCTCTACTTCCCCTTCTCAGGAAGCTGTAGAGAGCAATGAGGCTGCCCCTCAGCCTTCCTTTCTCCAAGCTAGACAAGCCCCAGAGTCCTCAACAGCTCCTCACAAGACATTCTTTCCAGCCCTTCACCAGTTTTGTTGTTCTCCTCTGAATGCATTCAAGGGCCTGTATGTTAAATAATAATCACAGGTAATCACTTATGAAGTATATATTAAGAAAAGATACTGTCTTTGAGATTTATTGAAGAACGGATGGTTTTATTTTGTTGTTAATTTTGTAGATCTGGTTTAAAGAACTGTACAAAATTAATATGTTGAGTAACTAGCTGTATGGAAAATAAGTTCAAAGAAAAAAGATTTATTCTCTCATCTTAAGGCAACAGATTGCCCTAAGGTAAGTCACCTAAAGTGCTCTGAAAAGCTGTTTCGGGGTGAAGGCTCAGAAAGGAGATACTGCCAAGTATTTTGCAACCATAAGTAACAAGCGGTGTCATTGATGAAATAATTTGCAATTTTTACACTAGTGTTTGAGATGTTTAATACTTTATCTGGAATGACCAATTCTATACAGAGTTAGTGCATATATGGCCTCTGAAAGACTAGCATGTTTGTGCAAGATTATTTATTTTGGCAAAAATCCTCATTTTAAGCCACTCTAAAATGTGTCTTTTAGGCAGAAGTAATTATGATAGAAGACAAATAAGTGTGGTTGTGTACCTGAGCTGCTCTATAGGCAGTATGTGAAGGCCAACAGGCTGTACAATGCAGGCGCAGAAGAAGTGGAGAGGTTGGAAACGTGAGATGAGTCTTCAGTATGCTCAGCTAGCTACCTGTAACGTACTTGCACATCCTGCTACTGACAGCATACATGTCCAGTGTCAGCCAGGGGTTAACAAATTGCGTAGAAAGAAAACAATGGATTTCTTAAATAAAAAATAAATTAATGAACTGTCTGTGAATAAAAAAGGAGTCAACAGTGCCTGCTTTCATGAAGCATTTTGAGATCTGTAAATTAAGGTTTACATAAGAGTGTAAATATTATTATTTATTTAAGAGCTCTCATATTTCCCTTCACTTCTCTTCTTCCTCTTCCCTGTTACTTGTTTGTTGGGAAGATGCTATTTTTATTCATGAATGTGTGTCCAAAGTGGGAGGCAACAGGAGGATGTGGGATTTAAGATTGATTGAGAGAGTAAACAGAAGCAGGGAGAAGAGAGGATAAGGGGTAGAGGCAAGGTCAGGGAGGAGATTATAAGAGTAGGGAAAGGTTAGGAAAAGGGGGAATGATATTGGGTTTCTTTTATGATTAAAAATTTCTTACCCGAAAGCATCTGCAGTACTTTCTTTTATGGTTGGGATTTTTTATAGGACATTTCTTCAAGCTTCTAGATAAACATTCAAGATAAACAATAAAAGTCTGAAGCAGCTATGATAAGAGAAGGTTTAAAAAATTATCAAAGTTGTCAAAGCATGTTATATGATTCATATTTTTAGCATTCTGGCTGAAATCAAATATAGGCTTTTTGCCTGTCGTGCCTCTCCTGGAGAGAGCAGTCATCACTTACCAGCTCACTGCAGAGCTGGGCAGAGCTTGGAACCCTCTGGGCCATTGTGCCCACGCTGCATGCTCTGGGCCAGCAGTCCCTGACCTCTCAGTAAATGTTGAGAACAGGTTTATGTTCATAGCAAAATATCAGCTAAATAGGAATTTTAAATAAAACATCTCAAGAAGGATAAAACCACCTGTAATATGTGACTTTAATGGAAAATGTAGCTATCACAGAGGATGTGGACAAAATAATGCTACTAATTTGTATGCCAAGGATGCGTTTGTACTAACAAAAACACTTGAAGCATGTTGTAATGAGAATAAACTGGTTCTGTAGTGAAGGGGCTGCCCAAATATTATGACCAAAACAGAGTTCATTTTTTCCTTTCAAACTCATCTCTCTGTCTAATTTTTCCTTCATAAATACTGCCCTTCCTGTATTGAAAAATCTCTTTTCCATTTTATGGATGAAAGGCCTTCCTGTAGTTTTTTCTTTGTGTTTTCTTCACATTTTATTTCCCCCTCCTGTTCCAAGAATTGACTCAGTTGAATGCTGCTTCTTTATGACTTACTTATAGAGTAATGAATAATATTTACTTACTGTAACTCCATTTATTTTTTTTAATAAGATTTATATGAGTTGAAAGGCACAGTATTATAATACAGAACCTTGTAATAGGATCTAGGTTCTTTATACATTAAATAAGGTGTTTTCTTATTGCTGTTATTCCAAACTATAGTTAAGAAATATGGGAAAAAAAAATGTTCTGAGTATGCATTGTAGCCATACCTACCTAAGGTAGAACAGTACAGAGTAGGTAAAATCAGACAGTTTCCTGGCAGGCACTGAAGCTTCAAAGACAAATTTACACTTCTTAATGGAAAATAAATTAATCATAAGTTCTAGCATTTACATTGTGTTCCAAAATCAAAACATCCTATTTAATGCTAGAGTCAGAGTCTGCTACAAATATTGATCCCTAGAAAATACCCAGATGTATATCAATATGGAATTCAATATTTACAAAACTTATCGGACTGGGTGTTTTCATCAAGGAATTTCTCTGCTAAAATGTTTACATGCAGAATATTTTTCAGGCAATAGAGAAAGGAAGGATTAAATTCTTTCACATAACTGCACAGAGAAGGAAGGTGTTCTTCAGCTGAGTAGGGACAAATCTTTATCCAAATAACTGTTCTGGCTGCAATTCACATTGAGAGGGCAGTGATCTGCCCTCTCTATTTATTGATCAGGCCCTTGTGTCTTATGTATGTGGAAGAAGGAAGGTTAATTCACACAAATTCTATTCCCAAATGTGGACATCTAGATTAGTTCAAGGTTTCTGAACACGTAAAACCAGACAATTTTGTTTCCAAAGGGTAGACACGATACCAATTCTCTTCAGTAGAGTAGCTCTTCAGAGTCCCACCTTCTCAGATGCACAGTATGGGTTTAACTGTGTGTTCTTTGCATTTGTGAAACATTGAGAATTAAATTGTAAGAGAGTGAGTTTCTCTCGTGATGTTAGCTGAGAATCTTCACATGCATGCTGTGTAAAAAAAACAAAACTCATAATGTGTATATTATTGCTAGTGAATAAATATCTTCGGCTGCTCTGATACCTTTGCAGGATGTCTCTTAAAGATGAATAGAATTGGCACTTGTGCAGCAAGTATCCCTTTTGTGGGGGAGATCTGAAAGGGTGCTTGTAGCACAGATCTCTCTTATGTAGAGTATGTGTTTCTTGCCTCTGCTATAACTTCTTGCAACACATAACGTGAGACTGGACAGAGTTCACACACAATTTGCACATGCCAGGAATTCTTTTCTCATTCTGTGTTTGAGACATTCTCTGTGGTTATATCTCCTGCTGAATGCTAAGCTATTATAGGTACTATTCTAAGTAGCTGCAGAGTAATCCAGCACCTTTGTGACAGAAGTCAAAACCCTTGCCATCTGCTTGCTTGCTTTGTTTCATTAAGTGTTACCTATCCAAGAATATTTTTTGACAGCTCAATTGCTTCAAAATAAATGCTAGAGGGGGAAGAGGGAGCATTGGGTTATTCTTCCTTAGCAGCAACAACTTTTCAGTCTGTGCCAGATGCATGAAAAGTGCTCTGCTCTATTGTTCTGACTGCCCTGGTGTCCCAGGAATAGTTGAAACCTCTTCTCCTCCTATCTTGAATAAGGGAAATACTTTTGTGAGAAATAATACCCACCTTTCATCCCTTGTGGCTAGCTCCTTCCAGAGACTCTTCCAGACTGACTCTGAAAAATGTCCACCTTGGACTTTCAAAAACAGACTGCAGATTGCCTGCCTGTGTGTGACCAACTAGTTTTTATTTCCTAAAGGTTATTTTTGGAATATGAAGAGTCTGATCTAGGATTGTTGTCTTCCTAAAACATTAATATGGTGAGTGCATAGGATTGTGCTTAGCAAATGGAATGAACAGTGTTAGGAGAAAAGTGCTGTCAAAGGCGTCACCATGTGCTGGCTAAGCCCTAAATGGGTACCTGGAACGTGCCAGTCTTGTACCTTCTCTCTGTCAGAGCTGGGTTTCAAAAAGAGTGACTCAGGAGACAAAAAGCCACAGCTCAGAGAAACACAAGGATTCCCAGTTAAAAACTTAATCTGATTTCTACATGTAGGGCATCAGTGAAAAGATGTGAAAAAAAAAAAAAAAAGTGAAAATGAAAAATTGAAAAAAATGTTAAAATATACTTATGCTAAGAAAACCGCGCCTGTGAACCACCACAGTGGACCTTAGGTCCAGTTTCCATAATTTTCTTCCACTTTGGACTGGTCTCCTCTTCACACAGAAGAAAAATTGACTTCCTGTCCATAGCCACCTATGTGCAAACTACAGCTGGGAATGAATTCCCCAGGGCAAAGGGGTATGATCCCACTTGCCATCAGGGGATGTGCCTTGCAGTGCCGCTGCCACAGTGCAATGACATGCAGGGTTGCGGAGCTTTTATGATCACCTTATCCACCTTCTCTGATGCCAATGCAGATGAGGCGTAAGTTGTGAGTCACAGCTCCCAAGGCTGAGTGTCTCTGCGGGACTGAAAGGTGCAAAAAGCAAGAGTTTTATTTTTCTAAGTTAATAAGTCACTAAGCTGCTGGTAGATATGTCCGCATACACGCAGACAAAGCAGATCTGCTGATTAGGCTGCTGTTTTACAGCTTATTTTCTCAGTATAAGTTACCTGTTGAAACAGAAAGATATTCAAAGATAATGAAGCTACAGCACCTAATGCAGCCCCCTCCCGGCTCCCCATTAGGCTGATTACTATGCCAGGCAGCAATGCAAGTGACCACCTTGTCTAATCCCTACCACCACACTGGTATTTATTGAATATCTATTTATTAAACAGACTTCTTCCTTGCTATCGTTCTGAATGCGATTATCAAAGGTGTCCTTACATCTTTAAATCTTGTTTAGAAGGAGAGCCACAGCCAAAATGCTAATGAGCTTGCCTTAATTGTAAACATTGAGCACTGATAAGAATGAAACTCCATCCTCTGTTCTCAAAGAAGTTCTTACGTGTTTCCTACTTACACCGCTTTTTATCTGATTCTCCTTCACTTCTGTTCTTAGGCAGATTAATAGGCTCCTGAACAGACAAATAACAGTACTACATCTTCATCACACTCTTTTGAGATTGACTTTTGAGATTGCAAAATATTTTTTTGAAAATTATTATTGGAAAAAAAGATTACTGAATGATCAGGAGGAGGGCAATTTTTCAGGCTGGAATAAACTGTTCCCCAGCATTCACATGAACACATTAGTACCTTGCACTTAAATGCTGATGGGACATTTTTTAGAATGTGATAAGTTTGAAATAGTCCATAGTTTTATCAGTCTTGGTTGCTGCTCACTCCTGCTAAAAAAAGGTTGATTGTGATCATTAAGTTGCAGGTAGGCAGTGCCTCTGGACTGTAAAATAGGAATGTTAGTGCATGGTGATGAAAGCAAACTTTGCTCAACACCTGTCTATATATATTGCAGGTTTCAGTGGCTGACCAGCTGATCTGTTTGCTCTCTTCTCTGGGAATAAAAAAGTGGTAAGTAACAACTAAGAAAAACTTTTCTTTGGATCTTTCGGTTGGTTCGGTCTTTTTTTTTTTTTTTTTTTTTTTTTTTTAAAGTTTTTTTTTTTTNAATAACTAGATTTATTTTTATGGAATATTATAAAGAAAAAATAATTTTATTAGCTGTTATGAAAAATAACACAGAAACAACTGCCTATAGGATAAGAAAGTCTTGTTTAACTATTATTTGGATTGAAGCGAGATTTTAAGTCATAGTTACTAGTGGTATTGGATACTGGAAAATGTCTAGGATATGATTAATGAAACATTAGAAGGAAATACTGTCAGTTAATGTGTTAGCATAGATAGTATGTAAGGTCGTGTGCTGCACTGTGGTCCTGTCAGGGTATTCTTGATGGAAACATTTTCTTATGCTAATTCAGTTTGATACACGGAAGTAAAAGGAATACATTAGTCTAATGTAGTTAGCTCAACTAATGTGGCAGCAGGCAGAAACCAACTGGTTTCTCAGTAACTTTTACTAGCAGCTCTTCCATTAGATCAGTAAGTCTTTTTAATCTCATTACCTCTCAATTCTTTACTATCTGTTTTATGTTCAGGATGGGATAGATCTGCTGTATTTCCTTGTTGATGGGTTTAGTTTGTTGTTGTTCTTGTTGTTTTATTCTAAAAAAAAACAAAAAACAAACCAACAAAAAAGCCAAACCCAAAACTAATTGTTTTATTTAAATAACTGGTAGACTTTTCAGGCAGTTTACTGACATTTCCTGGCTCTAGCTCCTCGATGACAGTGTCTGGTGCTTTGTTTATTCGTGAATGTAAAACTTAAAAGTTTGCAATTCATTTCTCTCTGCACTTGCTTATAAATTAGTTCTGTATACTGGTTTGTTTTGTATGCTTTTTAGGCTTTATTGTGTGTGAGATTCAAGCTTGTGAGCAGTAAGTCTCAGGCATCCATAGGAATAAATAGTGAGCACTATGCTCTTTTTTTTTTTGACATATCTATTTTTCTCTTTACTACTACATTAGATTAGTTTACTACTACACNCCCAGCTTATTTGTTTGCTTTTTTTTTTGGGAAAAAAAAAGTGGTAAGTAAAAACTAAAAAAAACTTTTTTTTGGATTTTTCGGTTGGTTCGGTTTTTTTTTTTTTTTTTTTTTCTGTAAAGTTGTTTCATTTATAATTCCTAAGCTTTGCTTTTGTAGCTCAAGGAATGGCAACAGAGAGCTAGCATGAGGAACTGGAGTGACATGAAATGTCATCCACTTGTTAGCAATTCCATTTCACCTTGTGTTCTTTCAGCTGCATTTATATTTTAAGGAAATGATAAAAAAATCAGTGTTAAAACCAAACTGTGCTACTTTTTGTATGCAAATAACTAGATTTATTTTTATGGAATATTATAAAGAAAAAATAATTTTATTAGCTGTTATGAAAAATAACACAGAAACAACTGCCTATAGGATAAGAAAGTCTTGTTTAACTATTATTTGGATTGAAGCGAGATTTTAAGTCATAGTTACTAGTGGTATTGGATACTGGAAAATGTCTAGGATATGATTAATGAAACATTAGAAGGAAATACTGTCAGTTAATGTGTTAGCATAGATAGTATGTAAGGTCGTGTGCTGCACTGTGGTCCTGTCAGGGTATTCTTGATGGAAACATTTTCTTATGCTAATTCAGTTTGATACACGGAAGTAAAAGGAATACATTAGTCTAATGTAGTTAGCTCAACTAATGTGGCAGCAGGCAGAAACCAACTGGTTTCTCAGTAACTTTTACTAGCAGCTCTTCCATTAGATCAGTAAGTCTTTTTAATCTCATTACCTCTCAATTCTTTACTATCTGTTTTATGTTCAGGATGGGATAGATCTGCTGTATTTCCTTGTTGATGGGTTTAGTTTGTTGTTGTTCTTGTTGTTTTATTCTAAAAAAAAACAAAAAACAAACCAACAAAAAAGCCAAACCCAAAACTAATTGTTTTATTTAAATAACTGGTAGACTTTTCAGGCAGTTTACTGACATTTCCTGGCTCTAGCTCCTCGATGACAGTGTCTGGTGCTTTGTTTATTCGTGAATGTAAAACTTAAAAGTTTGCAATTCATTTCTCTCTGCACTTGCTTATAAATTAGTTCTGTATACTGGTTTGTTTTGTATGCTTTTTAGGCTTTATTGTGTGTGAGATTCAAGCTTGTGAGCAGTAAGTCTCAGGCATCCATAGGAATAAATAGTGAGCACTATGCTCTTTTTTTTTTTGACATATCTATTTTTCTCTTTACTACTACATTAGATTAGTTTACTACTACACTAGATTACTAATTAGATTTACTACTACATTAGATTACTTTACATCCTGTCTAAGCCTGCTAACATTCAGAGAAAAAGCCCCAAGCAAGGCTCTTGCTGAATCATTGCTGGTGTTTCTTTAAGTTGTTGCCTGTTCTGTTGCACCTGGGGCTTTGTGGCTGTCATGGAACAGGTTCTGGGGCAAAATTATCAGCTATGTAAAGCTATTGAATGAATTTGTGTTGGCTGGGGATCTTTCCTTTCATAATTACATAATGTACTATGTTGGAATTTATATATTTTGAGGGGCAAAAAGACTGTTTCTTCAAACTGTATATGAAGGATTGCTATATAGCTTGGTATTTACTCCTTTGAAGTATGCGTGGTAAATACTAATGTTTATTAAGTCATACAGTCAGCTATCTGGTTAGCTGATAAATGCAGTTGTAACATGAAAGCTGTAACGCCATGGCAAATGACATGAAAGTGTTGTGTTTTTGTAAAAGGCTGAGAGAAAAGGAGAGGAAGCAAGACAGGGGAAGCCTGGATAAACCTGAAATTTGATTTGGAGCTCTAATGCAACCTGTAGACACATGTATGGTTATGTTGATGACTGTTGCAGTTCCTACCAGCTGGTATTGAAATATACTGCTATTTTCTGCAGTACTTTTATTTCATCTTGGTTTGACTGGGTCTGTTCCCCTGAAAGTGAGATTTCTTTAAGGCTTACTGCTTCATAGTTCTTATTTGAGGCACAACGTGGCCTTTCAGTGAGCTGTCACGGGTGGAGAGGTACAAACAATACTATCCAGAAATGTGCAGGTTGTAGTTCATGTTTTCCATGTTGTCCAGCAAAATAAATAAGTTTACAACTGTTTCTAATTTAAAACTAAGTAAAACATGGAATGTCTAGCCCTGCAACATAGGCAATGCTGTTACAGCCCAATGAGTCACTGAGGAATGCAATACAGGGCAACTGCACAACACCTTCTCTTGCTCAGATAATTCCCCAGAGACTTTAACTCTTTGAAAGGCTGTAGTGCGAGTCAGTATGGATATAAAAGCCACAGGAGCTCACTTTGGCTTTAACTTTCTCTCACATTTTATTTCAGAATTTGAATGCCATTGATTTCCACCTCTCTCCCCCTTAGGAGTGAGAAGTTTCAGTTTCTTTTGGAGTTAGAAAGGATGTCACATGTAGTTAGCATTTTCCAAAGGTGAGGAAAGCCTATGCTTACAACAAGAGGAGCACATACGATGGTGTGAGAGGATTTGCCGTGAGGTTCACCACAGCAGACTGGGTTACAGTTTGTGCTGGCATTAGTTTTCAGACCTTTGCAATATACATAGCATATTTTAACCTGCCACTTTCAGGAGGAAATTATCTCCCATTTCAGCACAGTTCCAAACTGACAGATACCTGAAATGCCAATGCTTATGCAGATGTGAGCTCCAGGACTACACCCTGGGTGCAGGCACCTTGGTCGGTGTCCTGCCAGCTAAGGCAGGACCTGGATGAACCACGCTGAGACACCCAGGTTGGCACAGGGATGGTTAGAGCTCATCAATCCAGGCACCTCATCCAGCAATTGTGACTATAGTGCCTCTGGGCCTGGACTGGTGCATCCAGCTCAACATAGCTCCTTGTTGCAGAGGAGTCATTACCAGCCCATCCTCTCTGGCCTTTCTCTTCACATATTCCTTTGCTGGGTAGTTATGTCTTTGGTGTTCAAAAGTAAACCACTAATAGGGTTTTCATTGTTATTTGTACCTTGTGTCAGAGATCTTGGCCTTTTATGCCGCGCCTGACGTCAGCCTTTCCAAAAGTTTGTATGAGCTGCCAAGGAGTGATGCAGTTTGATTTGTCATCCCATTGCTCTGCTCCTCTGCACACCCAGATTTTCTTCTGAGTATTTTCTTAAGGTATTAATGTCTGTCTTTGGGCCAAGGAGGAATTCTTTGAAGGGAAAACTGTAGAATGCAGAATGTCCTTGTAGCACAACAGCTAATTAACAGTAAGTAGCTGTGGCCAGGACTCTAGCTAACAGAGTATCAGGTAGCTGTAAACTATCTTCTCAACTGTTCCTCTTAACAGGAGTTGGGATCTGAAGAAAGCTGACAGCTTTGGTAGCACTTTAAGGATCTAGATGGTTCTGCTTCATCAGTCCTTGATACCAATTACATAGAATGGGCTGTTCTAGTAACACCTCTGCAAATCCAAATGTACAATACACTAAAGATGTCCAATATTCAAGTCTACCTTCCCAAATCAGAGGTTGACTAGGGCTCATATGAATAATATACATACCTATGAAAAAACATCCTTCACAGAGGTGGTCATCTCTCATTCTATAGTATTTAATCACATAAACCAGAAATAATAATACATGACATACCTGTGGGATCCTGAGCACTTCAGGAACAGGGGAGATGCTTATGAAAAAATACCCTGCTGAATTCTTCAATTGGGAAAGATTATTTAGGAGACACAGAGGCGGTTTGTCAGCTGAATTTTTCAAGCTCCAGTTTCTCCAATGGACGCATCAGCTCAGTTTCCATACAGCAATCATGCAGGCTGAATCCTTCATTTCCATACTGTACGTAATAAAAGAGCTGTAAAAGTACCCATGGCATCTCTAGGGCCAGTTGTGCCCAGCATATTCTGTATCTCCCTGTGGCAGATATATGCTGTCAATGCAACTTCACATCTGAATTTCCAGTGTGTTTTCACAGTTGCAATTCACTTAAGAAGCACTTGTGCTGAGCAGTTTGGGTTTTTTTAGAGGTCTTTAAATGCTGCACATTTATAAATGAAACTTGCTTAACAAGACGGAGGTGTTCTGGCATGGGTGGGGCTTGGAGGCTTGTGCTGGCACAACTGAAAATATTGGAATTTGCTCCAAGCAAATGGAAACCCTTGTTGAAACAAGCAAGAGTCATTTTCTTCCATCTGTTCTGAGAACTTTCTTTGTGTATTTTGGGAACTGCTCTTAATCTTATGGCACAGAGAAAGAATGTAAAAAAGCATAACTTTTGGTAATGGGATTGTAGAATAGTTTTTCCTGTCAGTGTGAAAAGGGAGAAACTCTTTTATTTGTTGACTGCCATAAAACAATACCCTCCTCTGTTACAGTAAGACATGAATTATTTTGTCTGTGATATTTCCTTTCCAGATAAAGGAGGAGGATGTGCAGCTTATTGACATGGGCAAGGACAAGAGATTTTTACCATCAGCTACATAAAGAATTATGTTTCAGTTAATGATTTATTATAGTCCCTTAGAGTGGTTGTTAAGTGCAGGTGAACTTTGTTTATGGCAGCATGCCACCAACTCTAACACTGTCTCTTGGAGGCTAGGTGCCGGTGCCCACTTTATGAGGGTCACTGCAGGACAGTTCGCTCACCGATGTCTCGGACACACGGGTGTCAGACATGGTGGCCACAGGGCAGCTTTGCCTACAACACTGGTCAACTCATGGCAGAGAGAGTGGAAGAGACAGATCTGAAGTTGAGACTTTTCTAGGTAGGGTTCATTTCTCCCATCCTTTCCACCAAGTTTTCAGTCACACTATCTGGGCTAACCAACAGCTTTACAAGCTTGGAAAGGTAGAAGTATTATTATATATTGCCTCAGTTCCCCATGGTCATCTTACATATATTTCATGTCCCTCCCTCTGACTTCCAGTATTGATGAAGTAAATAAGTAGAGAATCTTCCAGGTTTTAGTTCAAGAACAGCTTCCTCTTCCTCTTGTGCCTGGTCTTGGTCTGTCACATGTGTTTGTACCTGTGCCATCAGGATTTGGCTATGTAAAGTCTTACTTTTTAAGTTATTATTTGTTAATATTCCAATGCAAGTCAAGTGTACTCAAATGGGGTCAGGAAGGAAGAAGTTCAAACAGAGCCTATGTGAGGTATGTGAGCCTGACCTTGCTGTCACTAACTCAGCATCACTTGCACCATCAGCTGAGAGTTACAGGCAAATATATACCTACAAATGGCCTTTCTTGTCTACCATACTCTTGTCCAATTGTTCAGCAAGAACCATTCTGGAGCTCAAAACTCTGGGGTCTTCCTGCACCTTGCCCAGTATAACATTCCCCTCCATGTTTCTATGGTAATCAACATGTTAAGGCAACAAGAAGATTATGTTTAACATAAGCAACCCAAAGTAGGTAATGTTTTAGGGAAGAACTTCCTTTGCTAAGACTGTATATTGAATAGCCATTTTTGGTAAAGACCGTTAAATCCAGAAGGTGGAATAAAGTAAAACAGTCCTCTGAGATTGTTTTTTTGTTGGTTTTTTTTTGAAAGGAGATAGCATGAATTAAAGAAAAAAAAAAAGCCTAAGGCTTTGAAAGCAGAGGAATCTTTACTTTCATGGCAATTAAAAGTGAACAATAATAGAGGGAGGAGATGGAAATCTTTTGCTTACCTGTGTGAATTGCTCAAATAGATTAACTGTGTGAGTTAAAAAATAATTTTGTAAATAAAGTAATAATTCATGATATCTATAAAAAATTTTTTTCAAGGACAAATTGCTACCATTCCATCTCTTTTGCTCTTAATCATATTTCTCACATACTTCTTATAAGTTGTCTATTTGACTGCACATGTGCTTTAATCAGCACTGCTTTGTTAGTCACAGATCATGGCTCCCTGGCCTGAGGTGGAAAAGCCTGATACAAATAACTATATTGGGGACCCTTCCAAACAAAACCAGAACATGGCTGGGAAAGAAGGAGAAAATCACAAAGGTAATGTGTTCTCACCTTTGAGTTACAGATACTTTTATAAGTTTTGGGACTTCTTGGAGAAGATGGACAGTAACCAAACTGGTTGTTTGTTGGTTTTTTTTAATGTTCTATTTCATCAGGCAATGTGGCTTCACTTGGAAATAAAGGGGAAATTCAACCTGCATTTTCCACAATAGCCTTGATAGATGAGACAACACAAGAAGAATTTGACCCATGGGCTCTGCCGGAACTGCAGGACACTGGGGTCAAGTGGTCAGGTAGCCATTTCTCAGTAAATAAGTTACCTGAATTTATCTTATCTGTCACTTCTCTCTTTGTCTCATTTGTATGTCTAAAATGCTATTTTCTGCAGTACTGAATTTAAGATTTGAGAAGTTTTCAGTTGTAGGCTTTACACTGCCTCACCTTTCCCAAGAGTGAATGGGTATAGTATATTTAGACAGTTAAGAAGAATCTAGAAATCATGCTGCTTTACCCTCCTTAAACCACAATGAGGCATATGGAAAACAATCCATAATTAATATGATTTCTTATGTAGGCTACTATTAGTCTTTCTTTACATCGTCGGATGACTGTAAAACCAATGGTCATTCTCAGACTTTGTAAGGATTTCGTAATATATCAAAAGCTTTCGCATGGTAAAACTAGGAAACCAAACAGTTAAATCTGAAGTTAAAACTTGATTAAGAACATCCATTTGTCTTTAATTGCACTCTGGGGTCACAACACTGTTTTTGACTCTGTAGTCTCTGCTTATGTTGTAGATTGGTCCAGAGAGAAGAGACACATCAAGCAAGCCTTTCATGCATAATGTATTTATTTTGCAGAACTGGATAAAAAAGGAAAAATCATTCGTGTACTCTACGGGATAGGGAAGTTTATTATGTTACTTGGATTACTCTACATGTTCGTGTGTTCTCTGGATGTATTGAGCTCTGGTTTTCAACTGGTAGGAGGTATGAAAATATCTAAAATCTCAAGAATAAACTATGAAAGAGGCAGTACATTTCACGTGAGTGACTAATCGCAAGGATCACTCTTCAAGGACATTCTCCATAGACTTATGTGTTGAGATACAGATTCAGAAGGAAGTAGTTCTACTGAAGGTGCTGCATCTGGGGCACAACAACTCCATGTATCAGTACAGGCTGGGGGCTGATGTACTAGAGAGCAGCTCTGGAGAAAGAGACCTGGGGGTCCCGGTGGACAGGGGGATGAACATGAGCCAACAATGCGCCCTTGCATTGGCCAAGAAGGCCAATGGCATCCTGGGATGCATTAGAAGTGTGGCCAGCAGGTCAAGAGAGGTTCTCCTCCCCCTCTACTCTGCACTGGGGAGACCCCACCTCGAGTACTGTGTCCAGTTTTGGACACCCCAGTTCAGAAAAGATAGAGATTTGCTGGAGAGAGTCCAACACAGGGCCACCAAGATGATTAGGGGAGTGGAGCATCTCCCTGCTGAGGAGAGGCTGAGAGAGCTGGGGCTCTTTAGCCTGGAGAAGAGGAGACTGAGGGGGGACCTCATTAATGATTATAAGTATGTTAAGGATGAGTGTAGAGAGGATGGAACCAGACTTTTCTCAGTGTTGTCCAATGACAGGACGAGAGGCAATGGGTGCAAGGTGGAGCACAAGAGGTTTAGGGTCAACACAAGAAAGAACTTTTTCTCAGTGAGGGTGCCAGAGCTCTGGAACAGGCTGCCCGGGGGGGTTGTGGAGTCTCCATCTCTGGAGACACTTAAGACCCGCCTGGATCTGTTCCTGGAAGACTTGGTCTAGATGATCCTGCTCAGGCAGGGGGGTTGGACTAGATGATCTTCTAGGTCCCTTCCAACCCCTAATATCTATGAATCTATGAATCTATGAAGTCTGACCTTCATTTGTTTGAAAGGGCCTTTGTTTCTCAAATTTCAAAAAGATATTGATGTAAGGATTATTGGCCCCAATTCCTTAGTAGGTTCTTGTTACTTTAACAACAGTTTATATAAACACATCTGTGCATAAATCTGTCCCATGTGAAAGACATTTCAAGAAGGTGAAATATGAAAATTGCACTTTTGATCAAAGCATCCATCATTGACATATCCCCAAATACTTCAAAATAAATACTATTAAAATGTATTGTTTACACATGCCTATCTCCAAGAATTGAATTCTGCTGGTGGATTCAGAAGCAGTTATCAGAGAAATACGTGGGCTTCTGTGGAGGTATTTTGGATTTCTGGCAACATAGAAAGTTACAGGAAGATAATTACATGGAGTTATTAAAATAGTTTTCCTTGATGCACTAACCAAAAATATAAAGGCAATAATAACATTTGGATCTGTGCATGTGTGTTTTTCTGTCCTACAGTCTTTGATGTCTGTGATTTTATATGGTTCTCTGCAGAGCTCAGTAGAACTTGTTCGGTCACTGGAGTGAGAGAATACAAAATATTCTCTGATAGCTGACAAGATCAGAGTTCAGGAACTTAATTTGGATCCCTGGACTACATCATCTTGTACATTTTTTGGCTTCCAAGCATGTATATATTAAATGGTTGAATGATCTTTAATTAAATGCTCTGATAACTCCTATGGAATTTTCCTTGCACTTCCCTCACTCTGAGAATATGTTGGGTTTTTTTGTAGGTAAAGCAGCTGGGGACATTTTTAAAGATGATTCAGTGCTGTCTAATCCTGTTGCGGGATTGGTGATTGGAGTTCTGGTGACCGTTATGGTCCAGAGCTCCAGTACTTCATCATCCATTGTGGTCAGCATGGTGTCCTCCACACGTAAGTCTGCTTGCAGTATCTTCCTAGGTATCACTCATAAATCTTCATCTGGGGTGCAAGCATTCTCACATGTGTTCAAGTTGTACAAGCTTTGTGTGTAAGAGTAGAGACTGCAGGAAAATATTTTCACAGCTGTTGCCCTGATATAAAATAATAATAATAAAAAAAATAATAGTACTAGTAATAAGTCCACAACTGCAGTGAAAATCATTGGGAGTCTTGGCATTGAATGTATGCATTTGGGAAGTATCTGCATACTTTTCTTATGTTAGCCAGTTACTGATCTTCATTTGCTTCTGTGCCATCATTTCAAAATTCTTCAGTAAGCAGAAAAATGGGAAAGAGATATCTTTATCTTCTGACCCTCTAACATATGGTACAGGAGATAGCCATGGGCTGCAGTTTCAGTGAAGATCACAGGACTGTGGGAATGACACATTCACAAGGGCCTTGATTAAAGCAAAACTGGTTTGGAATGCCTAATCCCAGTAACATCAAGTGAAGTTAGGGTTCCAGCTACATTAATAGATATTAATTTTCATTGGAGCAAAGAGCTTGCTGATGATGTTTTTCATTTAATGCTTTCTTTTCTGCTTTCTAGTGCTAAGTGTGCGGTCAGCGATTCCTATCATAATGGGGGCAAATATTGGCACCTCAGTGACAAATACAGTTGTGGCCCTCATGCAAGCTGGGGACAGGAATGAATTTAGAAGGTATTGTACATAAACATTAGATCTAAAAAGTTGCTTTTCTTCCTTCTTTGTAGGTTTTCTTCTATACTCCTTATAACTACTACAGCCATTCAACCTTTCTATTAACCAAAATTTGAATGTCTAGTCGGGAAAGTCACAAACGTGGCCATGGCCATGCTATATCCTTTCTGAATATTTGGCTTCATATACTCAAAGAAAAGGATATTGGGTTCCTTTGAAAATTCTCTGGTTTTGTAAGAATCCACCCTTTTTAAACTAGATCTTACACAATGATAATTTTTTCAACTGGTCTCACTACACCACCCACCTCTGATTATATTTTAGTTATGTGAAGGCTGTACAAGAAATCAATATTACAGGGTTTTTTTGTCTACTCTCCTTAAAAGAGACTTAAATGTTGAAGGTTTTTTAAGTTTAAGCTAGTAAACTAAAGTAAGCAAGAGGTGATAACTGTAGAGAAATTAAGTAACCTGGCTGTCAAATATATAGAGTGACGACTTTAGATATTCACTTTGACTTTATCACTGAGAGAGATCATGGCTTACTGGCAATGGGCAGTGAACTTGGAAGGCATATGAGACATCAGTACCTTACCATTTTTGGCATGCCAGACATAGAAAATATACATAGCCAAGCCTCTGAGTAAAGAGGTGTGATTCCTCAGGCTCTCAGGCTGTGGAGGAGATGCTAGAAGGGTCACCAGTGTTTTGCAAGGACATGCAAGAAGGCTGCAGAGAGCCATCTTCCCTTGACTAAGGGAGAACAGGTCCTGGAGGCAATGCCTGGTTGACGATTAAAAACATACCAAAAATGGGTGAGAGGCACCTTACAGACACTTCTTTCTTCAGACAAGTACTCTTGGCATCTTGTGTTAAGGATCATCTTTGCCTTTTCTAGTTTGTCTTGTTTCTCTCATCTGTCTGGTTCTCTCACTTGGCCAACAGTGGTGAGATAACTTAGTACTTTACAGCAAAACAGTCATCTCCTGTGACCTGAGAAATTACATGATTCCCATCTTGAAATGGGCTTCCTCGCCACTTCTATTATTTTAGTTGATATTGTGCACGTGGTTTATAATTAAAAGCACCTCTGTTTCTTAATTTCTTCTTCCAGGGCCTTTGCTGGGGCAACAATCCATGATTTCTTTAACTGGCTCGCTGTGTTTGCACTGTTGCCCATTGAAGTTATTTCAGGCTATCTTTACCATCTCACCAGTGCTATAGTTGAGTCCTTTCATCTTGAAAGTGGTGATGATGCCCCTGAGTTACTAAAAGTTATCACAGACCCCTTTACAAAGCTCATAATTGAGGTAAGCTCTTTCTTCAATTATCTGCTTGTTTGCCTCAGTCACAACTAATAAAATACTTTGCATATAGGGGGAGGGGGGGTTCCAGCTCACTTCTCTGTGTCCTCGGGGTAAAGCTCATTAGCAGATGAATTCTTGTTTTTATTCACATTTCATAAAGCCCCAGTTCTACATCTCTTCTTTCTGTTTCCCCCACATTCCGCCATAAAGATCTAGACCTAGCTAGGACTGGGAAGGCAGATGAGGACAAATACAGTCACATGGGATGGGATGGGATGGGATGGGATGGGATGGGATGGGATGGGATGGGATGGGATGGGATGGGATGGGTTGGCAGCCTGTTGCCTAGAATAGCTGAGAGAACCTAGAATGTCCAGAAGATCTGCATGGGGCCTGAAGAGATGGCACTGAAACGATGTGAAACTTGATCATATCTACGAGGACAGCTAAAGGCCAAGGAGCATGTGCACAGATCATAAAATAACAGTAAACGCATTTAGGCAGCATGGTTATTGAAACAGAAAGGGTGATGTGGTGGATGACTTGGGGAGAATGAGATAAGGTGTTCATGTGTGTAGAGTTTTATCTTTTTCTGGAAGTAATCTCCCTCACACCTGTTGGTTACCTCCAGCATTAGAGAGAGCCATTCAGACTTTACATGACTGAGCATCTGAAAAGAGTTATTTGAGGAGAGCTAAACAGAAGTGTGTGATGCAAGCTCTAATAATGCTTTTTTTTTTTATGTTGCTTCTTTTTTATTCTTTTAAGCTTGATAAATCAGTAATAAATGCAATTGCTACAAATGATGAATCAGCAAAAAACAAAAGCCTGGTAAAGATTTGGTGTGAAACTGAAACCAATGTGGTGAGTATAATGCTAAATTCATTGTCAGGCTCCTCAGGAAATATATTACTGATCTGTAGCTATCACTCTTTGTCATAAAATTAGATTTTTAACTGAGCTTTTTTTTTTTTTTTTTTAATCAGAAGAAGAATGAAAACAATTTAATGTGGCCTTTGTTCCACTTAAACTCAACTTTCATACAAGTGGTGAACTTGACCTGGTTGCTTTCAGTACTATGCAGGACCTTGCTTATAAGAACTGGTAGTTTGGAGCCAAGCCATATTCAAGAGCCTTTAAACTTTCATACTTCAACCAACTCCCTGAAAGTGGAAAAAATCTGAAATTTAGGCGAAACAAAATCTATTTTTGCCCACCACTTATCTATTAATCTAACCAGCTTCACTCTTAAGTGTGTTAGGGTGATCTGGTGGCAACTGGTTATTTGCCGCTTTCTTGGATAACTGCTCTCAGAGAAAGCATCTGTGGAGATATGTGTTGTTGTTCTTCAACCAAATAACACTGCAGCTTGAAGGAATATCTTTCCCCGATCAACATCAGTGACTAATTTGGGGATCTGTGGAGATGAGTATTTGGTTTGCGTTGTTCATCTAACTAACAATTAGAGCACTAAATATACTTTGGATCTCTAATTAGACTATTCTTCTTGTTGGAATGTACAGAAATGTAATTCCTGGAGTCCCCAGGCAGACAACACATAAGGACACACAGTGGAGGTTAAAATCAAGTGCTTGAGTTTTTAGAGGAGCCCAGCTCCAGTCAAATATCAGTCTGGATGTCCTGTGAAATGCTAGCTAGGGAGATAGCTCCAGGAGCAGAGCTATGCTCATGGAAAGCTCTGCTCAGGTTATGCTGCTGAGGGGCTGGGTATTTCATATCATGGGATGCTCAGGCAGCTGTGCTGCTTCCAGGCCCCCATGCCACATGTGGCTACTCCTTTGCCACCCAGCCTTAGTAGGTACAGCCCAACTCTCAGTGAGGTCTGAGCCCTGAGTCCTACAGTCCCTCCACTCTTAGAAGACATGCAACTACATGGAAAGTGTAGGCTGAGGGTCACATTTTCATATACACAATTTTTGCTGTGTTTGTCTCTATTTTAGCTGTGTAACTACTGCCCAAGCATATAGTCAAACTGCAAAATTATGTGAAACCACTAGAAGCTTGACTTGAAGTTGGTGGGGAATCAGGAAGGTCATTTAAATTGTTTACATTCCTAGTGTATTAAACTCTTTTCTGGCAAAAATTATTGAACAGACTTAGGACAGGAATAAATATATACAGTGCCCCATATGTTTAAAGCACAACATAAGGGTAAACATTTTGATGTAATGCAGCTGCTCTGAAACTCAAATGTCTGAAAAAAAAATCAGGAAGGAAATAAATAACATTGTGTTGTGTTTGTAAAGGCTGATGTGTTGGCAAGGCTGGAGACCATGCACTCCCTGAGGATGTGAGGGCACTGGATCCCCCCTGGGATTTGCCCGTCTCCATCAGCTGGAAGGGGGATACAAATGTGGGTGTCTGCAGGGAGTGGCCAGCAAGAAAACTATTTCTCTTATCCTGTTGCTCCAAAAAAGGATCACACAAATGCATCTTAAAGCTACCTCCTGTTCAGCAGTGTGGTTCAGAGTCCATTTGTCTGTTAGCTGCTCTTGTGGTAAAGTACAGTTCAGTCAGCAAACTCTTCCTTAATCCACATAAAGATTTATGAACCTGGTGACAGAATGCAATACGTCTGGGCTAGAAGGTCTTACAAGACAGGTTTTATTGTGGTATAATAAAAATTCAGGTTCAGCTCAGTAATATTCATGCTAATCATAGCTCTTGCAATTAACTTTTAGATAACATTTGAGCTTTAATAACGAAAGCAGCACCTTCTATTTCTAGTCAGGGAAACTGAGGAGCAGAAATGTGGCGAGAGCAGCTTGTGCTCATTCATCAGCCGAGGCTGCCCTGGTGTTGTAGCACTCTGAATCATACTGCTGTGTAGTACTCACCAGACCATTAATTGCAGTTAAGATGCCAATGAAGATGTCTTGTTTTGACCCAAGGAAGCTGTGGCACTGTCTGGTAAATAAATGCCACCATCCCCCAGCTGCAGCCAGACATGAACCTGATTCCACAAACCCTGATATTGTAGTTAAGGTTCTTAGCTACTGATGACTTGGTGCTGTAGTTATTACAATGTAGAAGGTCTGGGGGTATATTTTAATATTTACACGCTATTGATTGATTTGGGTAATAGCACAACCATTTATTTCAGGGATGCAAAAAACTTTGCCATGTCATTAATGTGGAGCCAGCTTATACTCCAGCTTTTGCATCTGCCTTTAGTTGATGGATGGTTGTAGCAAAAATCTAGAACCTAGCTTGAGCTCTTAATGAAGGGTTGTAGGTGACTGAACTAATCTGCTTTGCCTGGCAATCTGTAGACACTGCAGAATGTCACAATTCCACCTTCAGAAAACTGCACATCTTCTGACCTTTGCTGGATTGATGGAAACACAACATGGACCATCAAGAATATAACAGAAACAGAATATATCAGTAAATGTAAGTAGTAGAACTAGTTCTCTTTCAGTAATATGTTTACAAATGTATATAGCTTTCTAATGGTGCTACATATAGCTTTCTAATATGTATAGCTTTCTAATGGACCACTTCAGAGGTTTATCAAGAGGCACTCACCTGTATATGGACACAAGGCACTGCTGCAGGTGCAGTCAGAGCAGCTCATGCTCTATTATAACTGCACAGCTGGAATTACTACTACCACCATGGTATCTGACTTCAGATGGATCTCTTTTCATGCTCCCTCATATCAGTACTTGAGTATCATGTCACTCATGCTGTTCAGGTGACGTGGAGCTACAGTTACTTTGCTGTAATGGTTGCTTTATCTCCATCCCTATTCATGCCCTCCAGGATGTTCAACAGCCCTTCTCAGGCATGCAGCCACCTCTGGGAAGAGCTGACCCACCATCCACCTCAGAGCACACCAAAATTTCCTCATGCTATTCCTCTCCCTTACACATGGTCACCCAGGTCCTGCCTACCCTGCAGAGGTGCCTATTGTGTATTTTACAAGCTTGTCCCTACAAGAGCTGCTCAACCATGGCTTTTGCAGAGCAATGGAGGTGTCATTTTCATTCTGTGTCACCTGCTCAGCCGTGTATGCTTTGGTCCCATTTTCTTAGAGGCATGTATGAAGACCAGAGCTTGGCTTAGGATCAGAAGCAACAATGTGGCTAGGCCAATTCAAATTTTTTTTCTTTTTCAGGCAAGCACCTCTTTGTAGATGCAGACCTGCCTGATCTTGGCATCGGTCTCATCCTTCTGGCTTTGTCCCTGCTTGTTCTGTGCTCCTGCTTAGTGATGATCGTTAAGCTGTTGAACTCTGTTCTTAAAGGACAAGTGGCGAGCATTATCAAGAAGACAATCAACACTGGTAATTATCTGTTTTTCCTGAAGATTGTTTTCAGGAATGACAAGGACACTGAGCACATTTATTGGTATCTCCCATTCTAGCAGGTATTATAGAATAGTTTAAAGACAACTGTATTTAACCAAAATCACACCATCCCCATCATTTTTCTCCCAAGTATGTTATTTTCTTTCTTTTAAAAAAAATATTATTGAACAGATTACTTGAGAACTGCATCAGATTAACAGCAACAGATACCAAAGTCCAGGGTCTGTATCTTGGTGTATAATCATTAGCTGTTCAAAATGTAATGTTCCCATCCTCAAAAGATAGTACTGAAGTGCTGAGTTCATGATTGCCTGCTCTGGCACAGAGACTGCATGTTTGTTCTAAAGTAAGATGAAAAAATGTGATTAATGATCTAATTCCCTTTGCTTCCTTTGTTCCACTTTAACCTTCTCTTCAGTTGGATAAGCCAGTCCTGAATAGTGGTGCTTTCTGTCTTTCCCTCTGTTCTCCAGGTGTTTTTTCAGCCTCAATCCATTAAGTACAAATGTGGGGGGTTTGTTTTGTTTTGTTTTTTACTTGACTGTTTTTTTCTTCATCCTCCATCAAATGGCGAGATTAAAACCTGTAGCAGAGAAAAGTAGTCCTGGTACATCTGTGCTTGTGGTTGAAAAGAGTGTTCTCGGAAAAAGGGAAGGCGACAAAGTGGTCCCCAGGATGGTTTCTCCTGGAAAAACGACTCTGCACAAATAAAAAATGAGCGATGGAAAGTAATCAGCTACCAGTTACTGTTCAATTGTGATCTACTTTTTGTTCCTCTGTATCTTTGGAATGATTAAGTCCTCACTTGACTCAGTCAGTTCTGAAGACTACAGGGGACCATTGTGCCCTAGTTTCTCTAATCTTTACAAAACTTAACAAGTGAATTTTAAAAGTGAATTTTAGGAGGTGAGCTGCTTTTTAGAACAATTACTTTCTCAGAACAGTGTTCAAAGCTCTCTAAAGATCCAATCCGTGCAGCAGGTGTCTGGTAGCTGAAACCAAGGCTCCCAAGACAACTAGAAGGTTTTGTGATGATTTCTGTGGAAATATTTTTGGTACCTAATTATTGCAACAAATGCTACCCTGGGTCAGTGCTGGAAGTCTGGAGAGGGAGTACAGTGTAAATTAGAGTGGTAAAACTGACTCACCCAAAATCATCATTTAAGAGATCATATGCAAACAATATACCTCCATTTGAAATGTTTAGTTTTCACTGCTGTGTTACTGTTAGAGAGACCATTCTGTTATTCTAAAACAGTGTTTTCCCTTTACTTTTTTAGATTTCCCATTTCCTTTTACTTGGCTAGCTGGATACCTGGCTATGCTCGCAGGGGCTGGTATGACCTTTGTTGTCCAAAGTAGTTCTGTTTTCACATCTGCTATTACACCTCTCGTTGGTAAGTTGTCAATAAGGCATTCTTTTCCCCCATGCTTTANGCACTGCTGCAGGTGCAGTCAGAGCAGCTCATGCTCTATTATAACTGCACAGCTGGAATTACTACTACCACCATGGTATCTGACTTCAGATGGATCTCTTTTCATGCTCCCTCATATCAGTACTTGAGTATCATGTCACTCATGCTGTTCAGGTGACGTGGAGCTACAGTTACTTTGCTGTAATGGTTGCTTTATCTCCATCCCTATTCATGCCCTCCAGGATGTTCAACAGCCCTTCTCAGGCATGCAGCCACCTCTGGGAAGAGCTGACCCACCATCCACCTCAGAGCACACCAAAATTTCCTCATGCTATTCCTCTCCCTTACACATGGTCACCCAGGTCCTGCCTACCCTGCAGAGGTGCCTATTGTGTATTTTACAAGCTTGTCCCTACAAGAGCTGCTCAACCATGGCTTTTGCAGAGCAATGGAGGTGTCATTTTCATTCTGTGTCACCTGCTCAGCCGTGTATGCTTTGGTCCCATTTTCTTAGAGGCATGTATGAAGACCAGAGCTTGGCTTAGGATCAGAAGCAACAATGTGGCTAGGCCAATTCAAATTTTTTTTCTTTTTCAGGCAAGCACCTCTTTGTAGATGCAGACCTGCCTGATCTTGGCATCGGTCTCATCCTTCTGGCTTTGTCCCTGC
The DNA here is from genome assembly GCA_013401355.1 of Ceyx cyanopectus. Taxonomy (NCBI): domain Eukaryota; kingdom Metazoa; phylum Chordata; class Aves; order Coraciiformes; family Alcedinidae; genus Ceyx; species Ceyx cyanopectus. The sequence goes on along the minus strand of VYZU01028997.1, from coordinate 5,893 downwards.
TTGTTCTGTGCTCCTGCTTAGTGATGATCGTTAAGCTGTTGAACTCTGTTCTTAAAGGACAAGTGGCGAGCATTATCAAGAAGACAATCAACACTGGTAATTATCTGTTTTTCCTGAAGATTGTTTTCAGGAATGACAAGGACACTGAGCACATTTATTGGTATCTCCCATTCTAGCAGGTATTATAGAATAGTTTAAAGACAACTGTATTTAACCAAAATCACACCATCCCCATCATTTTTCTCCCAAGTATGTTATTTTCTTTCTTTTAAAAAAAATATTATTGAACAGATTACTTGAGAACTGCATCAGATTAACAGCAACAGATACCAAAGTCCAGGGTCTGTATCTTGGTGTATAATCATTAGCTGTTCAAAATGTAATGTTCCCATCCTCAAAAGATAGTACTGAAGTGCTGAGTTCATGATTGCCTGCTCTGGCACAGAGACTGCATGTTTGTTCTAAAGTAAGATGAAAAAATGTGATTAATGATCTAATTCCCTTTGCTTCCTTTGTTCCACTTTAACCTTCTCTTCAGTTGGATAAGCCAGTCCTGAATAGTGGTGCTTTCTGTCTTTCCCTCTGTTCTCCAGGTGTTTTTTCAGCCTCAATCCATTAAGTACAAATGTGGGGGGTTTGTTTTGTTTTGTTTTTTACTTGACTGTTTTTTTCTTCATCCTCCATCAAATGGCGAGATTAAAACCTGTAGCAGAGAAAAGTAGTCCTGGTACATCTGTGCTTGTGGTTGAAAAGAGTGTTCTCGGAAAAAGGGAAGGCGACAAAGTGGTCCCCAGGATGGTTTCTCCTGGAAAAACGACTCTGCACAAATAAAAAATGAGCGATGGAAAGTAATCAGCTACCAGTTACTGTTCAATTGTGATCTACTTTTTGTTCCTCTGTATCTTTGGAATGATTAAGTCCTCACTTGACTCAGTCAGTTCTGAAGACTACAGGGGACCATTGTGCCCTAGTTTCTCTAATCTTTACAAAACTTAACAAGTGAATTTTAAAAGTGAATTTTAGGAGGTGAGCTGCTTTTTAGAACAATTACTTTCTCAGAACAGTGTTCAAAGCTCTCTAAAGATCCAATCCGTGCAGCAGGTGTCTGGTAGCTGAAACCAAGGCTCCCAAGACAACTAGAAGGTTTTGTGATGATTTCTGTGGAAATATTTTTGGTACCTAATTATTGCAACAAATGCTACCCTGGGTCAGTGCTGGAAGTCTGGAGAGGGAGTACAGTGTAAATTAGAGTGGTAAAACTGACTCACCCAAAATCATCATTTAAGAGATCATATGCAAACAATATACCTCCATTTGAAATGTTTAGTTTTCACTGCTGTGTTACTGTTAGAGAGACCATTCTGTTATTCTAAAACAGTGTTTTCCCTTTACTTTTTTAGATTTCCCATTTCCTTTTACTTGGCTAGCTGGATACCTGGCTATGCTCGCAGGGGCTGGTATGACCTTTGTTGTCCAAAGTAGTTCTGTTTTCACATCTGCTATTACACCTCTCGTTGGTAAGTTGTCAATAAGGCATTCTTTTCCCCCATGCTTTATCTTCTCCATCATTCTGCAATCACTCAATCCTGTTTTTCTCCTAGGCATTGGCGTTATAAGTATTGAGCGCTCCTATCCCCTTACCTTAGGAGCTAACATTGGCACAACCACAACAGCTATACTTGCAGCTTTAGCAAGTCCGGGGAGTACATTAAAATACTCATTACAGGTCAGTATAAACAGATGTTTCCTTCACTTCATTTGGAAGTTGCAATTTTCTAAAGAAAAACCTGATAAAATTGACTCTGATGCAAATATGCCACAGACTGTTGTGCCTGGTTTTGCATGTACTGTTGATGGCAGCTCATTCATTTCAACTGCTAGAGCAAAAAGTTACACTAACATTCCCAGATTGTCAATATACAGTAAAATCTTGCTTTCATAAATTGTGATGAT
>VYZU01028988.1:0-22311 GCA_013401355.1 Ceyx cyanopectus | reverse complement strand
CCGCCTCCTCCGCCGCCTCCCCCATACTACCCGAGTTTCCTGCCCTATTTCCTGTGAGTACTGGTGCAGGATAAGGTGGGACATGTGGGGCAGGGGTGGCACCACAGATGGGTGTGGCTTTGTCACAGGTGCCTCTGCCCCAAGGGATACCAGGGTGGAGGTTGGGATTTGCAGCCTCACATGGACCACCTCTTTCTTTCTCCCCAGCTCAATGCTTCCTGTGTCGCCGACGGCCGTGGGGCCAACGATCAGCCTAGACCTGGACGTGGATGATGTGGAGATGGAGAATTATGAGGTACATTGTCTCTGCTTCCCTAGGGGGTGATGAGCTGGGGGAGTGGAGGTGATCTGGGGACTGCTTTGCCTGGGCGGGGAGGTCCTGGAGGTGCTGCTGTGCTGGGGTGGAAGCTGTGCTGAGCTGACCCCTGTGTCTCCCTTCAGGCACTGCTGAACCTGGCTGAGCGTCTGGGGGAGGCCAAGCCACGGGGACTCACCAAAGCAGACATCGAGCACCTCCCGTCCTACCGCTTCAACCCAGAGAGCCACCAGTCTGAGCAGACCCTGTGAGTGAGCCTTGGGGGGCAGATGAGGGGCATGGGGGTGTCTGGCAGGGGGATGGAGGCTGTGGCTGCATGGCGGGGGCCGTACTGATGGGTGGCTGTCTCCACCAGGTGCGTTGTGTGCTTCAGTGACTTTGAGGCCCGGCAGCTTCTCCGCGTCCTGCCCTGCAACCACGAGTTCCACGCCAAGTGTGTCGACAAATGGTTAAAGGTAGTGCCTGTGCCTGTGCCCGCTCTTGGAAGCAGGGTGGCTTTTTGGGGTGTTGTGGGCACAGGGCGCTGCCTTTCAGTGGGCCTCAGTGCCATGCAACACAGGATGTGATGGGAGCAGGGGCTGAACAGTGTGCTGGGCTGAATCAGGCACCCCCTGGGGTGCTTCCAGCCCTTGGCAGTGGGGGGGGGAGGGGTCCTGGGTGCGGGTGGTGCCACAGAGCGCCTGCTCATGTGCCCCCGTCTCTCTTTGCCCATAGGCAAACCGCACGTGCCCCATCTGCCGGGCGGACGCGTCGGAGGTGCAGCGGGAGGCAGACTGAGGCTGGCAGGCGCTGTGCCGCACAATTCACTAGAGGACGAGGACGCTGGGCCAGGGGCGGGGTCTGCTGCCCGCTGCTAGGGCCTGACCCTGCGCTTACACCCCCTCCCCAAAGCCTCTCCTCGGATATGGTGAGCATTGAGCAGTCCGGGCTCCCGGCCAGCCCTCCTCCTCCCCGCTGGGGCACGGACTCGGCCAGACGCCTGCCCGCTGCGCTCTGGGGGCCCTGAATCGTGTTGTGCTGGAGGTGGGAGGCGCATGGCTGTGCCCTCCGCGCTCCAAAGACGCTGTTGTCGCTCTGTCACTTTCCAGGTCTTTGTACTCCACCAGGGAATTAGTGTTTTTTTCCCTTTGTGAGTTTTCTTTTTTTACGGTAGGGTTTGGTTTTTTTCTTCACATTTCTTTTCCATCATGATTTTGGTTCCTTGGCCGTTTGACCCAGTGGCGCGCAGGCAGCTCTTTCCCTCGGCATGCGGGGAGGAGAGAGGAGGGAGCGCTGCGGGTCTGATGCCAGCGGCACCCCGAGCCAGAGCACCAGGCTGGCCCCGCTGGCAGCTGGAGGAAAGGGCCAGTGAAGCGCCGCCAAGGTGGGACACCAGCAACCCCGCGGTGTGGCCGGAGCAGGAACCTCCGTCCCCGCTCCTGCACGCAGGCCAGTGAGGCCCCTCTTCCGCCTTGCCTGACCTGGGGAGCCCCAGAAGGTTATGGCTGCTCGGGGTCTTTCCCAGATGGGAGGATGGTGCTGGCGCGGCCCCGGCCCCTCTCCCCATTCATTCCCCTGTGCCTGGCCAGTGCAGCTCCCGGTGCTGGGCCACATGGTGTCCTGTGAGGCAGCCGGGCTTTTGGGGGGCACTCCGGCCCCCTGGCCATGTGTGCACAGTGTCCCCGGTGTGCCACCCAGCTCCTGCTGTTGTTTCTTTGTCTCGCTGCCATAAACCAGAGTAGCCCAGTGCCCCCGTCCTGCAGGCTGGACGGCGTGGCGCGGTGCCCTGGCTGGTGGGCACTGGGGGGAGGGGCTGGTTGGGCTTCGGCGGGTGCCCCCGGCCCCCGGAGCAGGATGGTTGTTATCCATAATCCCGTGGTTTATTTTCAGTGCTACCCCTGCCTGGTGAGGCGGGGGGGCGAGCTGTGAGCAGCACCTGGCCGCCCTATCCACTGCTGCCCACGTGGTGCCGGGTGGGCGGGCGGCCCGTTGGCGGGGGGGNNNNGGGGGGGTGGGGTGGGGGGGCCGGGAGGCAAAGCCGCCGCCGCCGCCCGGCTCCAGCAATCCCGCGTGGCCGTTGTTTTGCATGATTACTTAGCGAGGAGGGTGACGAGGCGGTGGCCGGGGGACGGTGGCGGTGCGAGGGCCACCCTCCCCTCGCGGCACACGTTTCTGTCGCCGGGGAGCCTCCGTGAGCGGACGCCAGCCCTATGTAAATGTTCACAAATATGCATGCATGTCTGACCAGCTTGGAACGTGGTCTTGGCTACGTCTAGCCGGCTGTGGGGTGAGGGGGGTGGGGAGAGGGGTTTTTGTGCTCAGCTGATACTGCCATGCACTGTACTGCACATGTCCGCAACGCCACAGCAGGACCGTGAGACTTTCAGGGCCGTCCCCGCGGGGTCTGCGCCCCTCCGGGCAGGAGGAGGGGGAGGGTGGGGGTGAGGAGGGGAGGCGCCCGCGGCGGCGGCTTGTGCAAGCGGACGGGGTGGGGGGGGGGGGGGAAAGCGAGAACGGGATGGGGGTCCGCTTCCCGCGGGGCGGGGGGCAGACGGCGGGGCTGGGCCCGGCCGTTAGGCAAGTGGCGGTCGAGCGGCCGCGCCCGGCAGGTGGGTGGACGGGGCGTCGCCGCCCGCGCTGCCGCGCCATAGGTCGGGGGGCCGTTGCCCATCCCCGGGCTGGCAGGAATGGGCCCGCTCCCGGTGGGCGGGACGCCGCGCACCTCCCCGCGCGCCCGTGGGCCGGTCCCCGGTCTCCGCGCAGCCAGTCGGGCGCGGCGGGCAGCGCGCGGCATGTCGCCGTTGGCCCGCCCTTTTCCCCCACTCTCTCCTCCTCCCGCTCTCCGGCGGCCCGTGGAGGCCGCGGGCCCGGCGCCCCCAGCTCCGGCTGGCACCGCTGGGCTCGGTGCCCCTTGGGCAGGACCCCGGCTCCCTCCCCGTCCCTCGCTCAGTGACAGATAACCAAAGGAGTCCCCACCCCCGGAGACGCTCCCCCCTCGCTTCGACCCCCCCCTCGCCCTCGCGGTGCCCAGGGAGCCAGGAAAGCCTTACGGTCCTTTGACGGCGACTCGAAAGCTCACAGCTCGTGTGCTGCAGAATTTATTCCAATGAGCAGCTAAAGTATCATTTAAAAAAAAAAAAAAAAAAAAAAATGGCAAAAAAAAAAAAAAAAAAAAAATTTTAAAAAAAAAAAAAAAAAAAAAAAGACAAAAAAAATTGCTAAAAAAAAAGAAAAACACAACAAAAAAACAAACCAACAATTATTTAGGGTGTTTGTGATTGCTGACTGCGCTGTAGATACCACTGTTTACCAATGATTTCCTGTGGTGGGATAGTGGACTGTTTACTGTTCTATTATACCAGTCCCCGGGCCCTCCGGTGGGACCCCCGCGGCCCCCGCGGCTCCCCGGAAGGTGCTAGGACGTGTGTTCTGTGTNTTTGAAGAAAGGCTAATATATAGAAAAAAAAAGGTTCTTAAAGCTCTAAAAGTGTTGTTTTTTTCCATTCCATTGGAATCATATTGGTTTTGTAGCATTTAACATAACTAGTATGTTGTATTATATATATGTGTATTATACTGATTGAAATTTTTAACAGATTTGTACTTTTTTTAAAATGAAAGTTGCTAGTTCTGCTTGACCAAGTAGTGCAATCATTATTTTTTTTAATGTTGTGGCTGATTTTGAGAGGGATATTCACTAATAAATGTATGATGTATACCAAACCAGCTGTGCCCCAGCTTGTCTCAGTGTGGGCAGGCAGGGGCTCAGGCAGGGCCACAGTGGCCCTGCTGGGTGCCCTGGGGGTGGGCTGCTGAGGCTTGTTCAGTACTCTGGTCAGGGATGGGGTCCCCAGGCCACCCCTGAGCAGATGGAGGGTGGGGGCAGCAGCTAGGAGATCCCCAGAGTGGGGGCTTGGAGGAGAAACCAGGGCAGCCCAAGGGTGGAAGCAAGAGCCCTCTGGGTCCTTTGCCCCCACAGGATCTGTGATCCAGCAGCACCATGGAGCCCCTCACTCCCACCTGGAGAGCCTTCCTAGCTTGCACTGAGAGGGAAAGCCCTCCCAGGACAGTGCATCTTCGTGGGAGTCTCCAGCAATACATGGGTTGATTCCACCTCTCCAGCACATTCCTGAACCCCACCAGAAAAAGGGTCACCACTGCCACTACCCTGGCTGGGTGGGAAACTAGGTGGGGCAGAACAGACCCCTCCCCATATGGGACCAAGGGCAGGAGCTCCCTGCAGCCAGGAGGCACAGCTACTGCTACCCCAACCCTGCTGCTTTGGAATGCTCCATGGCAAGGAAGGAGGGAAGAACTCTGTGAAGAAAGAGAGGCTTATGCCCACCTTGCAAGTCTGTTTTTCCATCTCTAATGATCCAGGAGAACCAAGCTAGCACATGGAGCAAAGAAAGGGCCCTACTGCTCCTGCTCAGTCTCACAGCAGAGCTCATGCCCCAGGCAGGAACAAGGAGCAGCCCCACCACTTCCCTCTCTCCTCTGTCTTACACCAGCAGCTGCTGGCACAAAACACACCACTTCAAGGCCAGAAGGGAAGTGTGCCCACAACGCTGTGGCAGAAGGTAGAGTCACAGCAAGTGGAACCCCCTCCCCACCACTGGGTTGGGGCAGAGGCAGAAAGCACTGGCACAGAGATGCGAGAGGCAGTTTATTACACTACGCAGGCTAAGAACCCTGGGCAAGACCCCACACGGGTAAGAATTGAACCAGCTCTTTATCAAAAAGTTAATACTATAGTCAACCCCATTCTCCTTTGGTCATTACAAAGCAAGAGAAATATTAAAAGAAAGATATTTATACACAGAGGGAAGCTGAAGATATTCTGTCCAGCCCTTCCCTCCCAACCCCACTCCCAGCACAGTCAGGTGCCTGGTCTTCTGGCCGTCAGGAGCAGCAGAGTATCATATCAAATCTTCACAAGATGTCAGGTCACTGGGGTTTTATTATTATTGTCATCAATAAAAGCAATAGTTATTGAGAGCTGCCATTCCTGTTCCTCCCCAGGGAGGGTGAAGGGGCAACACCAGCTGCCCTCCCTCTCTGCCCTCCAGGTGTAGGGGGATGGCAGTGTACACGGGTGCGTGAGGATGTGCATACGTCTCCTCCTGCCTGTGCACACGCACAGCACAGCTGGCACAGGCCATGTGGTCTTTGATCCCTCGTTTGTATGCAGTCTTTTAAAAAAAATATTGTATTATAATAATAATATGAATTTATCTTTCCATTTTGTGTCTTCTGGAAAAGTGTCAATCGTCCGTGAGGTCCTGCACAAAAAGGACTTCTGTGTGGCTGAGTCCAGCCTCCTGCAGCGTGGGTGGGTTGGGCCACTCCTCTGTAGGGAGGCAGGGCAGGACACGTCGAGGGAAGTTGGCCTCAATCTGGAACTTTTCAGGGCTTTCTTTTAAGGAAAACAGGAAGTCGTGGATGACCTGGGAAAGAAGCACAGAAATAACTGCCAGCTGGGGGAGCAATTACACACGCAGACTGCATCCATGGCACCTGAGCTGGAGGGTGGGAGCTACCAAACATGCAGCATCACTATACTGTAGACCCAAGACAGCCATATGCTCAGCATGCATGACAGGGGAGTTGTCAGAGTACATGGGGACACTGTTGGTGGCTCTTCCAACACCATTATTTAGTACGAAGCAAGAAAAGCCCCAGCTTTTCAGAAGAAAAGTTTCTTCCATTTATTCTTTTATCTCTTCTATGCTGGTGGGATCATGCCCCATGACACCCTTCCTACCCAGGAACAACTCTGGCTGCCAAGGCTCTTGGCAAAGGTCACCATTCGGGAAAGTTCAACAGAGCCAAAGCTTTGCTGAGCCACCTGGAGAATCTTCTGCTCCTCCTTTAGTCTGGGACTCCCATCAGCTTTGCCCCAAGCTCACCGTTAACGACTGTGTGAAGTGGAATCGCCGCTCCACTCTGGAATCATTAGGCAGCTTGAAAATGATCTTAACACTCTCCGGGTCATCGGGATGTGGCTCAGGAGGAAGGCATTCGGACTTCCGTTCCTTCTCCTCCTGCAGCGTCTGGAACGCAAGGAGGGAGCGGAAGCAATGGGAACACACTGACCTGACACCTGCACAGCTGCTCCAGGAGACTCGGAAGATGTTCCAGCAGCTCCAGTGCAGCGAGGGACTGCTCCATCCCATGGCACAGCAGCCTCCCCAGCAGGCAGTCTGCTCTCACCTGTCGCCGCCTCTCCTCCGCTAGTTTTTGCTGCTGAACCTCCTCTTCCTTCTTCTTCTTCCTCTCCCGCTCCTCCTTCTTCTTGCGCTCCTTTTCCTGGTCCGCACGTAGGGACGCCAGATACGCCTCATCCTGCTGCTGCCTCAGAACTTGAGTTTGGTTCCTCTCTTCCCTGCAAACATGGGCAGGGGGCAGTCAGGGCTCAGAGGCCCCAAAGGGAAGGCAAGCAGGGGTGGCAGACCCAAGGGCACAGAGTGCGTGTGCGCGCGCGCGCGCGCACACACACACACACACACACACACACACACACACACTCACTCACCAGGTAATGCCTTGCATACCACAAGCTCCTAAAAGGCAACCCACTGAGTCCCAGGCAACTCCATAATCCCCAGCAAACTGCTTCCCTAGGTAGGGTGGAAGTGAGCTGAACACAGAAGGCTGCTCAGCCACTGCAGCCTGAGTGGGCAGACAGCCCATAAGCAGTGCTCAGGATTTCTACCTCATACCTGATACTCTTCAAGTTTTATCTCCTTCAGGGAATTCCATGCCCTTTTCAGAAACCAGAGGCATTAAAATGTATTACTGGGTCCCCACCAGAATGTGGGGCAGAGGAGGGGCATACAAAAGATCAGAGCCTGCAAATCCCTACGGAGTTATCAGAGACTGGAGTCTGTGCTTGTGGCACTACCAGAAACACCATCAGAATTCAGGAAGCAGCCCTCACTCACCAACTGGCTGCAGGCACCAGCATTCCAGCCTGCAATGTCTTTGCTCCCACTTGGCTCCAACTGGCTACTGTCCATGCTTTACCTGCAAAGCTCCAGCACACTAAGGGTGTGCTGCAACTACTAGGAAACAGCAGAGCACTCACACCCACCTACCAGTAGTGGGCCTTTGTGGACAACACTTTTCCCCTCCCTGGCTAAACGGTGGTCTGAATATATAGCCCAATGATCCCTCTGGGAAGAGAGGAGCCCATGGGCTGTGTTACAGAATAGGAGCTGCTGATCTCCTGCCTATGTATGGTGTCTGAAGGAAGAGAGCAGAGCAGGTCTGTGTGACTGGAGCCCAGGTCCTGTCATACCTTTCCAGGCGTTCAGACACCAGGTATGTCTGGTTGGCATCCATGATGAACATCAGTTGATTGATGAGGTCATCAGCCTGGATGAGGCCTTCTAGCCGCCCAACTACCGTCATTCTGCGATCCTTCAGCATAATCACAGCCAGGAACGGGTATGTGTTCTCTCGCAGAGCCTGGGAGACTGGAAAACAGGCACCAACATCACCAGAACTGCCCTTCTAGAAGGGTCAATGGGGGTAGAGCACAAACACTTTCCATGACCAAGATCCCAGGAAAGCAGCTTTCACAGCCACTATCTCTCCCAAGGCAGAAAAGGCCTCAGGCTCAGTGTTATCAAACAAAACCTTATAAACCAGCAAAGGGAAGAAGTGGCTTGAAGCACAGAGACAAGGGAAAAACAAAAACAAAACAAAAACAAACAACAAGCTTTCAAGTAACCAAAAAGGTTCTTTAATTTGAGCAGGAAGTACATTGCTCTGACTGTCCATTCAGAATGTGACAAAAAGCCCTGGGTTTAAACTGCAGGAAGGGAAACACTGCTAAAATGATTAAGGATTGCTAGATTCTGCAAAATGGTGTCATGGTGAAGGCAGCAGAGTATCCATCCTGGACATTTCTGAACAGAAAAGGGTTGTTTCTGCCAGAGGCAGGCTCTGTCTTGAGACACAGAGCAGAGCAGATCAGGGGCTTTTAATATATAGTTCACCTATAGCTGCTGTCTCCTCAAAACACACACATCAGACAACCTGGAGCCATCATTTACCAGTGGAGCCCTCCATACTAAATCTGAGCATTCCAGGGGTTAAAGGGATAGCCACAATCCCTTCCAGCTCTGCTTCCAGCTTAGTGAATCCAAAACACTGCAGTAATGAAATGGGAATAAGTAAAAGAATGTCTCCTTAGGAAGCCATTTTTTCAAGGTGTCAATAGCTGGTAGTTGATCTATGAAGAAAAAAATAACCTAGATTTGGTATCAGAGCTCCTGGCCTCTCCCACCATGAAACAGAAATGGTCAGAAACGACACAGGAAACATGAACAGAACTCTGGGAAAAGGCTCCATTTGCTTACCAACACCATCAGGCCAGGTTATCAACCAACAGCTCTGAATGACAGCACTTCTGTCTGGTAAGAACCTCATTGTGGACTCTCAAGGAGACACAGAGGTTGGGTGTGGAGAAAATGACTGCCTCAGAAAGGGAAAGAATGCACCTAACAAGTCACTCCTGGCCTCAAGCATTAATACAAGCCAGTGTTAAGGACACAGAAGGTTAGATCTTTGTTTCTGCACTCAGTTTAATCCCCATCACACACTCACCGACTCCCATTAACAAGGCACTGAAATCAGCTCACAATGACTGCAGCAGAGCACACAACTAGGACTGCTCAGAAACACAAAGAATAGTGGAGGTTAAGAGCAGAAGGTATTTCCTTCTGACTGGGAAAGAGTTAATTTTCTTCCTAGTTGCTGGTGCAGAGCTGTGTTTTGGATTAGTGTGAGAATAATGCTGATAACACTGATGTTTTAAGTTGTTGTTTATCCTGAGTTCAGGATTTTTCAGTTTCTGTGCTCGGCCAGTGAGCAGGTGCACAAGAAGCTGTACGGGAGCATGGCCAGGACAACTGGCCCAAACTGGCCACAGACCATCATGCTCAGTATATACACCAGGGGAGTTGGCACAGGAGGGTAAGTGCTGATCAGTGTGTGGGTGGTGAGCAGTTGCATTGTGCTCACTTGTCTTTCGAGGGTTTTCTGTCTTTTCATTTTTGTACTTTTCATTGTTACTACATTTTTTTATTGTTGTTATTGCAGCTATTACAATGTTCTTATCTCAACTCATGAATTTTACCTCCCCTCTGATTCTGCTCCCCATCCCACTGCAGGCAGGAGTATGGAATGAGCAGCTGCGTAGTGCTTAGTTGCTGGCTGGGGATAAACCACAACACCCTGACATCCAGAAATGCCCTCTGAGATTCTGCACAGAAACCAGCACACATTTCCCTGTGAAATCCTGAAATCTATCATCTGCTCACACAAAAAACAGTAGTGTGTTTCAAACGTACACATTTGTCAGAGCATTTGGCTTGTTCCAGAGACAGGAAGGGAGAGGTAAAGCCCAGGAGAGACACTCACCTCTGTATCCCTCTGGTTTATTGGTTGAGCAAGCCCAGAAGAGCATTCTAGTGTTTATGAGGGTGATCACCTCGGGCACGCACAGTGTGTTGCTAGGGGAGGAGAAGAGATGTGTGAGTAAAGCTGCCATTAAAGTGCCCAGGTGCCCATTGGGGAACTCTGCTACCTACCGGCAGAACTCATCCGTGTCCTGGTGGTCGTCCCCGTGCAGATAGACCAACAGGAAGCGCAGCTCCCGCTTGGCATCGTTCAGTGCCTTGGCATCAAAGCAGAGGAGGTAAAGTTATGGGGTCTGCAGGCAAGGGGAAAGCAGCACCCACCAGACCTGGATGACACAGCTCAGCAGCAGATACCCAGGCCACTGCTCTGCCACTAGTAGGGCTTTAATGAGCAGCAGAGGAGGATGAACCTGTCAGACATTCTAAACCCTCATTTGGGGGATACAGGGGTGTTTTCACACTCCTTTCAGGTTGTTCCCAGTATTTAGGAAATACTGAACCTGGAGCAAAGCCAGATGGACAACTGCACAGACTGACACCTGCCACTGCTCCCCAGACTCTGCTGCAGGGAAGAGCCATCCCCAACCCAGAGAGCTCACAGGAGCCAAGGCTGAGCTTTCTCCTCTAGCCTGCACAGGGGACAATATTCAGACCACATCAGATGAACACACTACTAAAAAAAAGAATGCTGCAGGTCCCAACAAAACCAAAACAAAGAAACCAAGCCCCAACAACAAGAACTTTTTTGAATCTATACAGTGTTTGGATTCCACCCACCCAAGAGCATTTCAGAACAAGACCACAGAATAAGTGAACAATGAGCTCCTTGTTTTATCAGCACTGAGTTTTGGTAGCCCAACCATTCCGTGGTTCAGTTTGAATTCCAGGCAAGATAGAGTGGCCTAGAAGTGCTGTGGAGGTGGTGAGCTCCATCACTGGGCAGCATGGAGCAGATACAGGCTCCACATTCTTCTCTGCCACTCAGGAAGGAGTTCTGAACCAAGAGTCTGCTGTGACACATTGCAGGAGGCCCCGCCCCTGACCAGGCTGAGAGAAGCTGCAGAAGAGGCAATACCCATTGGGACATCTCTCCTTTGCAGAGAGCACCATCAGCCCAGATCTAACATACAGAACTCTCACCTACCACTATTTCTTCAGGATCTCCCTCTCACTTTTGAAGTTCCACACCAAGTTCTGAATTGCACTGTACTGCCCAGGCAGTCAATCCCAGTTTGGTGAACAGAAGGACAGACTCTGGCATACCACATCAGTATATAATAACAAAGGCAGGACTACAAAGAATAGCTCTTGGCTACAGAGCCATACAGACGGTCGAGGAACAGTCAGAGCAGCTTTGCTTTCCAACTTTGCAAGCTTGGCATATCATCAAGCCTGGCAGACACTGGTTTTTGAATCCACTTGTTCACTAGCTCTCCATTACCTTGTCAGAGAGTTTGGGGACAAATGCTGGGCTTTTAGATGAAGTGATTTTGTCATGTAGGCCCCAATACCATCTGGAAAAATCCCCAGTCCATCTCCCCAGGATCTACGCACCAACATGCAACACTGACCTGGCTGTAAGTTCCCTGGTAGAAGACAGGGTGTATCCTCCCATATTTTTCCTCAAACATATGAATAAATGAAATAATGTCACCCACTGGGTCAGTGACCCTACTACGAGGATCAGGGCGTATAAAACGCAGAGCAAACCTAGGAAGGAAGCAGAAGACACTGCAAACTCAGCTTGCTGACTTATGAAGAACAGATTTGCTTTCCCACAGATAGTAACTGGTATTCATAAGGAGGAATAAATAAATCACAGCCAAGATCATTGAACATTTATAATCACAACCTAAACTGCCACCTGCTCCAAACTGATACCATTGATACACAACTTCCCACCCCCTGTCAAATATTATCTCCTGACAGGCATCAGCAAGTATCTGATTTGTGTGATTAGCAGTTTTGACTTCTTCTGAAGCATCAGGCATAAGCCACACCAACAGCATGAGGTTTGAGTAATTTAGTCAAAGATGGACTGTTAAAAGCACACAGTTTTGTCCAGATAACTTTGAAAACAGCATTTCTTCTATTCCAAAAGTAACAATTCTGGAGGGCAAAGAGATGAAAAAAAAGAACATTACACCGGGAATCCCATGAAGAAATGAGAAACAGTCATTTCTCTGAGGCCGGAAAAGCTTAACTGCAAGGCAGACACCAATATTGTTCAATTCTATTGATGCACAGAAGTTATACTGAACGTTGCATAGTTTTTAAAGGGAAAAAGAAAGTAATACAACAGAGGAAATTTCCCAGACAATGCAGATGGCCAGAATGCTGGGTATTTACCACCTTTTCCTCTACCAATGCTGCAAGGAGGCAGGATGAGCTAGCTCTTTGGGGCAGTAACAGACACCAAAAGGGAAAAAGCAGAGGTGTTTTGTCAAGTAACATACAGGGATTAGGGCAGGTTAACCTGCAGCCCAGCCCAATAGCACGTGACTGATCAAGCTGTTTCTCCAGTCTGGCACTAATCACATCACCTTTGCATGGCACTCAAACTGAAAAGCTGTGTGGAGCTAGAACTCCAATTATATTATTTAATTTATAAAGCTGCAAGATGCTTTTTTTTTTTCCTCTGGAATAAGATTTAAGCAAATAAATGGAAAATCTGCCATTAGACTTAAAAGATCCAAGTGACAGAGGTACAGCCACATCTAGGCTAGAGCATGTCTCAATGCAGTCAATACACAAGTCAGCACAAAGTACTTACCTAAATATATCAAGTAATGTGTAGTAGGTAAATCGGAATGGAAGCATTATAAAGTAGTAACCCCATCCTAACAGGCCCTGCAATTACAAACAAATAATTGGAACAGTCTCCACTCCAGGAATAGGCCTGCTAAAGTAAAGCTTCCACCAGTATCAAGCACACATGGGAGTATTGGTGCTCTGACCATTGCAAAAAAGCTCTGCAGTGTTTCATGGCTTTTGACATATCAGATCAAATTCAAGTGACTAATATGGCCAATTCAAAATTCAATGTGATGTGTGAAAAGGCATCACTGTCTAATCAGGCAATGCCTTTGCTCTAATTTTTCTTAACTGTGCAAAGAAATTAGAACACTGAGTCTTACAGATGCTCAGGCATATTTGTCTGTGACATAGTGATACAAGTAATGGATACTGTACTTAATTTAATATACATTTGAAGGGTCTCTAAAAAGAAAAATAAATTATCACTGCCATAAGGAGGGGACAGCCCTTTGTTTCAACTGATCAAAAAGGCTTTACTATGCCAGTGCAAGACACACAAAGGTTTTCACATCATGAATCACACCACAGAGAAAATCTCCATAGCAGTAATAGGGGCTAAAGGAATAGCTCTACATTTTGTTTTCAGAAGATAAAATACTTGAAGAGAGATAACAGCATATAAAGAAAACAATTCCTTTCCCTGCTTGCAAGTTTTGTTTTTCAGAGAAGCAGGACAAAATTGACTGTAAGATAACTTGCCCTTGGCTGGGGCCTTGAGACAACGTAGCTGTAGATCCTGTGGTCAGCTGTATTGACCTGCAACGGCCGCGATGGAGGAGGATTAAAGACACTTGGGACACCCTCTTGCTCATTCAGTCGGTCCTGTACAGCTGCCTTTGACACAAGAAAGAGCAAAGGGTGGTTTCAGATGTTTAAGGATGGCAGAAAATCTTTTTTATGCTTTGGACACTAGCAGTAGGTATTATCTGTCCACAGCTCCAGCATGCAGGGAGAACACAGCTCACTGCAATCCACAGCCACCAATCCTGCCCTGTGCATAGAAAGCCTCTGAACATGCACCATGGGAAGTTACCCAGCTCAAGGGATTGGTCATGGCTACTACAGCTGCTCTGTATTTCCAAAACTAGTACTCCAGATGTATCAAGATACTGTCAAAGAGCTACTAGGGTAAATTCAGGGGTTGACAAATTAAATCTTACTGGTAGCTCCTTCCCCCGCTGCCCTCACTCCCTGCAGAGTGCTCTGTTTAATCCAGGTGGTTTGAAACTGCTACAAATCTTATTTGCAGTGGTACCTCTATGTTCCAGTTGTGCTGCTCCAGTGTGTGACGACATTGGTCCATGGACTCTATGCCAGTCAAGTCCTAAAGGAGAAGAAAAGCAGTGAGTGCCAGGGAAATGCTGTATTTTTACTGGTCTTTGCAACACAGACAGGAGTTGCTGCAACACATGACCCTATCGCCTCAGTTTAAGAACAAAGCAAACTGAGCCAACCCAAATCCATAAACACACAGGAGGCTTCAAACAAGCCTTTGGACTCTTCTAGCATGAGCCAATTCTCAGCAGTGCTGAAGGTCTGTTACTACAACTGCACTCAGCCCAGCCAAGAGTCTAACAATATTACCCACAAATTTCACTGTGAAAGGATATGCCAGGCTGATGCCCTTAGCATAATCTCAAAGCATCAACTTCAGAGACAGGCAAAGCACTTCCAAAAACCCAAGATGACCATCACTGCAAAGAGAAACAGACCAAAATCAAATAAGCCAGGCACTGGTGAAGACTCAGTAGTGTTTTCCAGCATCATGGGGGATTCTACATTAAAAACAAACCACAGCAGAAAATCCAGTCCAACAATTACAGGACCCCAAACAGCAAAAACAGTCCACACGTACTGGCAGACCTCAAAGCCACTGGGTTCTCACATCAGCGTCAGGAAGGTAGATTTTAACCCCTTGCCAATCAGAACTTCTGCACAAGAGATCAAGCAATGGTATTTGCTAGTACAGGGAGCCATGTCAGCATGTTCTGAATGGAGATAAATCTTTGCCCCAGTGAACATGCCTAACACAGTGTCACAGAAATGCAGCTGTCCCCACACCACTGGCTGGAGGGCAGTGGAACAGATGTTTTGGGGTTGTCCACCTCACCTACCACCACAGGGCTGAGGCACTTCCATAGGAAAGCATAAAGCCACAAATACGCTGCTGTTATCCTTTTAACAATTCTTAGAATCAGTCAGTGAAAGATCATTACAGGTGGCATCATTAACAGTGCTGGCAGTTTTGAAGAAAGCTGATTGTAAAAATTAAAGAAAAAAAGCTTTTTTATATAACTGGGCTACAATGAGTCAATAAAAAGATTTGTAACTTCAAAAGCAATTACTTAGCTCAGAAACAAGACTATAGAAGCAATGACAATAATTGCCACAAGCACTACAACAAATTAAACATAAAAA
The DNA here is from genome assembly GCA_013401355.1 of Ceyx cyanopectus. NCBI lineage: Eukaryota > Metazoa > Chordata > Aves > Coraciiformes > Alcedinidae > Ceyx > Ceyx cyanopectus. The sequence goes on along the minus strand of VYZU01028988.1, from coordinate 7,353 downwards.
CATGCTGGTGATTATAAGACTGTTGAAATACCACAATTTTTCCAACAAGGTCATTCTTGACAAGGGAAATCCACTGATTCTTAATGCTGCTTGTCCTCACCTGGTAAATTTCACCCCATACCCATCCCTAGCCAGCTGGAGTAACACTCCAGAGCGTGCCAGTCCCTTGAAGGGAAGCAGGCTGCTCTCCCACTGGGCTGCTGCAGGCTGCAATGGGCAGAGCCTGCTAACCTACAGCTTGTGTGGGCAGAACTCCATGAAAGCCTCTCCCTGCCAGCCCCACACACGTCCCTGCAGCATCCGAGCTCTCAGCTGTGCAGGAGGCTGTCAGAGCAGGGAACTTTTGCCCCCCATGTCTGGCATACATCAGACTGGAGCTTTTCTGCAGGAGGCAGCTGATTGTGAACACAGAGCAGTGATTTGATATGAACCCCGGTGCCCAGTTTCTATTACACCTTGTGATCCAATCCATTGTCTGTGATCCTGTTCTGCTCATCATCCCCCATCATTTCTTTCTTCATTAAAAGCCCCTCATGCAGCCTTGACAAGCTGACCATTCAGGAATGCACTGAACTGCAGTGTTTTTATTACTTGAGAAGGATAGTGCATCTGTTCCTTTCCCTGCCCCCATTCATAAATTCCACATGCTATTTCCACTCAAATCGCACTGTGACAAACGCCCTATTGAATCCCTGGGTTCTGTTCAAACTTCTAAACATTTCTTAGCTTCTTTCTCATGAAGTCTCCACAGATCTCTGCCTTCTCCCCAGTCTAGTGGGCAAAAATCATTGTTTTATTCTGCTGTACAGAACCGGGCTGCTCAAAGCTCTGCTGACACTGTCTGTGAATGCAGTCCCTCTGAAAAAAAGCACTTCAAGTCACTGCCCAGTGGGTATAAATGTTTATTTAAAAGTCTGCAGCAAGCCCTGCAGAAAGCACTACAGAAGTGAATTTTATAAAAGAAATGAAGCTCAGCTGTTGCTGCCAGAACATCTCCATTTATCACTCAGCTTCACAATTTAGTGATTTAGCTTCTTTAAAGATGCACTTCAATCAGTAAAATTTAGGTTTTGTATTATGATATTATTTTTTTTTTTAACACCAACCTCCCGGAGAGGGCACATCATTGTCCTTTTAGGATATCTTTAAGGGTATCTGCAACCTCATAATTTGATTTTACAATGGAGTTGCAACACATTTCAAAGCCTCGGAGGTCTGATCACTCTTCCTTAGCACCCTGGAAATTCTGCTGATGTTTGCAAAATTTACAAGATCCAGAAGCTCATTCCCACCTTTGTCTCTAAAAGTCTGGATCATTGCTCAGTGCTAATAACAGAGCTTTGTGACTGAACATCCTCTCCTTCTAAAGTTATGCAAAATGCTTTAGCAGTTTTATGTCAGAAAGCAGCACCAAAGTAACAGTCATGGAGAACTATCAACAATCATTTAATGAGCACTGAATCACTGTAGCGTGTGCAAGATCTACTGAGCTCCAGAGACCACAGGCCAGCTACTTTCACCCCTTCCCACCCATCACTACAGCAGCAACAGCACACTATTGGGCAGATCTCAGTCTTCTACAACATCGCTTCTCCACAGAGGTGAATCTATTTTTTTTTCCTTTATCTTAAAGCAGTTGCTCTCAACACACAATAGAAGTAACAAACCCACCCTGGCACTACTGTGCCAGGTGCTTCTGATCAAAGGAGCTGCACAATCAAACATAGCAGGAAAAATAAACTGTCTGTGTAAAGGCAGCTTTTAAAACAGAATGCCTTTGAGTGTTACTGTGATGTGCTACATCAGATAGACACACTCCAGTTCCAGGATGTTCTGGAAGATTCCTCTGGGTTCAGAACTCCCAGTCCATGTACAAAGCACAGGAAGACAGTTCAACTGTTAGACAACACTGGCAGGTAAACACTGATATTGTTCATCACCACCCCCAACATCTATTTACATTATGTCAGGACCTTCTACAGTCCACCACTTCAGTCACAGAAACAGGTTAGAAACCTCATTTCCACTGTACCAGCCCTAGCATTCCTGCTGAATCTCGTGGCAAGCTACACACTGCATTGTTCACTCACCAGACAGATAGGTTCTTAAGTCTCATTAAGGCAAAGAGAACAAACAGTATCTTCACATCAGCCACTGACCGCTAGTTTCCGACTTGCTGCAGTCCCTCATTAGCCCCCTCAAAGAGCATGTATCTTACACTGAGTAACTAATAAAAAGACAAGACCCCATGTAAAGTTAATCCTGTTTAACTAGTGCCCACAAACCTTCAAATAAATGTCGATCCAAGCTAAAGACAGTGGGTAATATTCAGAAAACAAAATATTAACTACCTCAAGTGCCAGGCAAGTTCAACACTGCCCTCTCAAATACTGCTGACAGCAGAACACCATCCTAACACACACTGAGGCTGCTGCTGGATGTCATTATTTGCACATCTCACTTTTGAGACTGCTCAGAACATTCAATCCTCCCAATAATGCTGCAGCAGATGGTGCAATTCCACACTTCAAAAGTGGGAGGAATACCCCGAGTGGACAAAGGTTGTGAACTGGACTTACGACACTGCGGCCTCTGCGGACACCCTCGCTCGCCCAAACTCAGCAAGGGATGCAAATCCACTGAACTGCAACTGGCAGTGCTCTTAATTCCCAACCCACTGCCAAATTCCAAAGAATTATGTTTCCAAGGGTAAAGAACATCTGACTTCAATCTGAATCTCTTCAAACCTTTACGGAGTTTCTCTTTGCATGCTGCAGCAAATGCCTTTATGGGGGTTTAGATCAATACACAAACCATCCAGTAGGGACGTGCCTGCGGTCCTCCCCCTTCAAACCAGAGATGTTTCAGTCCTGAGCACCGTTTTCCCAGCTGAAGATCCAGAGAGCATTGAGAACCTTCTCCTTTGTGAGGAACGCTCCAATGCTTCACATTAGCATAGAGATCACCAGAGTGTAAAGTGCACAGATCAATAACAAGATCCTACAAAAACTGCTCCGCTGTTTCTTCCAACTCCCAAAGGGATCAGTATCTCCACAGCTTTCTTAAGCCTGCTTACATACAATTTCTCCCTACAGATGTCAAGATGGCCAATTTCTGAGATATGAAAAATGGAGATGCTTTCATTCCTTTACATTACCCAATGCTTTGGCAGTAAATGGAGGCTAAAAGCCTGCAAGAGTGATGTGTTGCTCCAATTTCAACTTTAACCCAATTATCTCTCCACATTGGAATTTCTGTTCCATGCCATTAACCTGCAGCAGCAGGGTGGAAGGTAACTGTCCTATTCCAGCCCTGCTGATAGGGAGAGCTGCTGCTCACACCACTGCAGCAGAGCTGTTGATAGTGCTGAAACACACCATGAAACATCAGTGGAATTAATGCAAAACGTATTTAAACTGCAACCCCCATGGCCTGGGTCACAAAGAGGGCAGAAGGTACTCACCTCTACCTTGGAAGGAGCAAATTCCAGCAGTAGGAATTTGCTATTAAAATACTACAGTATTTCATACATATGTTTCATATATATAGTAGAAATACTGTAGCAGTACTGTACAACAATAGCAATGTACAAATTATTTTAGTGCGACTGGGCCATCCTCTCCAAACAGCCAATGCTATTTAACAGAGTCCAGCAAATGGAAACAAGGAAATAGTCTTTTCTAGGCAGCTCAATGTACTCTCTCTCTCTGAAATGAGACAAGAAGTGCCCTCCTGAGACCCCTTCAGCCAGGTGTTCAACCAAAGGCAAAGGACTCACTGGTGCAGCCTGTCTGTAGCACAGACTTGGGGAAAAGCTAACCCCACACACCCCAGGGGACAGAAGAATGAGAGGATCCTGCTACTGAAGCCTTCTGGACTATGGCTTTCACATCAGGCTCTGGACAGTAGCTGTCTCTTAACTGGAAATTTTCTTCACTTTGTAGTCCAAGGAGCTACACTACAAACCAGAGCTGAACAGGAAGCTAGACAAGAAATGAATCCCTCCTCCTGACTCTTTCCCCTCCAGCCCCCAGCCTGCCATCCATGGCTACACCAGGCAGCATTAGGAAACATTCTTTAGTTTCACAGCTGCCCACAGGGTTTTGAAAATAGCAACAAGGACACTGTCGGGTGCAGCTGGTGCTATCTGTCCACATGCACTAGAGTAGTGAGCACTACAATCTATTGCAGCAATGGGAGCTGAGGTTGCACATGTGCGTGTTCAGCAGAAGGCAATGGCTTAAGCCACTTTCCAGGGAAATGGCAGCGCTGGCAAAGCAACTGTTAATATTGCTTTGCCTCCACCATCTGTAAACTGATTGCCCAAACAGCTTAATTTACAGTCAAGATTTAGCAAAGGCATCTGTAACAAAAGCTTCCTTCTTAGGAAGTCATGGAAGAACATTGTAGTACATGAAATATGTCATGAGGCTGTGGAATCCCCAGGCTCAGAGGTAAAGGCTTGGCACGTCTCTTCTGGAAGGATGCACCTGTCTCACTGAAGAAGGCAGCACTGGATGCCACTGAAGTCCCTTTAAGGCCTATAATTCTACAGTTACAGCACACCAAAAAATGCAGTCTTAAAAAACATGAATATGCAACAAAAATCAAACACTCCCAAAAGTAAGTACTGTAACTGTATAAGAACTCTGCAATCCAAGGCACACCATATGATGCTCTACAATTCAGAAACCCCAAACTCCTGAAGATCATTTTCATTGGCCAGCATATTTAAATACTTCTCATCGAACAACTCACAGTACTTCAATTGTTTTTCTCCTCCGTAAATCACAAATGCATGCTGTTTTTTTTTTATTATGCAGTTGCTGCACAGCCCTGAGGCTTTATCAAACTAAAGGTTAAGAGACCCAGCCCTCGTTAAGCATCAGACAGCAAGATTAGATCATTACAATCATCAGTGACCTCCCCCCAGGAGGAATTGTCAAACCATGAGGCTTAGAAGCAATTTTCTGAGAAACCACATTCCCCAGAAATCCACTGGCTAGCCCTCCCCAGACACCAGGAAAGGCTCTCCCATTCACCACTAACGGCAAGAAAACAAAATTTTCAGGCTACCTAATTAAAATGGCTGGGCCTTACAAGGTTTTTCCCGAATGGGGCTAATGGGGTTTATTCTGTAGACAGTTCCCGCCTCTCCAATTAGCAATGACCGAACAGCATTCCTAACGAAGCACTTGGGTCACGCACTGCACCGGCCGCCCGCTCAGCGAGGCCTCCGCCCGGGAGAGCCTAAAGATCGAGGAGCCCCAGCCTCAGCCCCACACAGAAGCTTCCCTCGCACCCGCCAGGACCAGGGCTCTGGGGCTTTCTCCTCTCGCTACCCACACAGGCCCAGCTCGACACCCCCGCACCGTCGGGTCCGTTCCAGGTGGGGCATGCCTCGGCTCTCAGGGAGCCCCGTACCGCGGCCCCGGCGCAGGCCGGCAGGACCCCAGCGTCAGCGGGGCGAGCCCAGCCCTGCGCGTTCCGCCTGCCTCCACTCCCGCGGGCTGGGCTGGGCCCCCCTCGACGCGGCACCTGAAACTGCAGCAGCTTCTCGGTTTGCTCCGCCGTCAGCTCTCGCTCCTCAGGCGCCGCCATTTTGCTGCCGCCTCTGACCCGCCGCTCCGTCACTCTCCGGAACTGACGTCTCCCACCCGCACTTCCGCCCCGGCCACAGGGCGCGCGCGTGAGTCGCGGTTAACGCTGCCGATGGCGGTTTATCGGCCGCAACCGGAAATGCTCGAGCGCTTTCCGGAGAAAGCCGAAGTGCGCTCGGAACTGCCCGAATCTCATCAACGGGGCTCGCCGCTCTCGGGTGTCCCCCGCGGGCGCATGGAAAGTTCCGCAGTGTGCAGAAAGTCCCTCGATCGTTCCCGGAGCTGGCGTGGGGGCTGCCCTGGGCTGCGGGTGCGAGCCCCGCGGGTGGGAGCCCGGAGCCTAAGGGGCTACGTGGGCCAGGGTCTCTCGGAAGCCGAGGTGTGGGGCTTGTCAGCCACCGGGAGCTGACCTGCCTGGGCACCTGCCGGGTTGCCCGTCCACCGGCGGCGGCTCCACCCAAGATGGCGGCCGCCAGTCAAGATGGTGGCTGTGAGGGGCCGCGCGCTCCCACCCCGAGGGGCTACGAGTGCGCGCGCGGGTGCGGAGGGTGCCCCGGGACCGCGGCCCTGCGCGCCCAGGGAGCGGCAGCCGAGCAGCCTCAGCTTGTCATGCCCACGTGAGGCCCGGCCCAGCTCCGGCGAGGCGGTGAGTGGGTTGCAGGTCGGCCTGGCGCCGCGCCGGGAGGCGGGAGAATCGGAGCGCGCCCAGGGGGTCCGCCCCGCTGCTGATGTCAGCGCGGCCGCCACGCCCGCCGCCGCCTCCACCGCAGTGGCAGCTCCGCCCGGGCCCAGTTGAGCCCAGCCCAGCCGAGCCGCGCAGCCGGAGCAGGAGCTGGGCGGGCGGGCCGGCCATGGCCGACGACTTCGGCTTCTTTTCCTCGTCCGAGGGGGCCGGTGCCGAGGAGGACCCTGCCGCTGCCTTCCTGGCCCAGCAGGAGAGTGAGATCGCGGGCATCGAGAATGACGAGGGCTTCGGGCCGACCGACGGCGACTCGGCCGCCGCCCCAGCCGGGCAGGCGGCCCCGCCGGAACCGGGTGAGCGCCGCGCTGCACTGGGCGGGCGCGGCCGGAGGCCCGCCCGGCTGCGCGCCCGGTGGGCACGGGGTGGGGGCTGACAGCCCGTGGGTGTGAAGGGGGCTTGTGCCCCTTCTTGCCACGAGGGCGGGGAGGGGTTCCCCCCAGGCTGCGCCCCCCGCGGGACCGGCGTTCCCCGGGGATGCCAGCATCCCCCCATGGGTGATGGGGGCCATGCAGCACCCCCAGCGGGCCGGCGGTGGCCCTGCATCCGAGCAAGGGCTATCTGGGGCCTGCACCTGGTCCCAAGGGCTTGTTGTTGGGGTTCCCTCTCGAACCTCGGGATATGGGGTGAATCCTGAGCTGAAACTTGCCAGCTGTGGGGTGATTTCTCTCCCCTGTGTGCATAGGCTGGGTTCCCTGGGTTGGAGGGAGCCCCTGTCTCCAGCAAGTGTAATGAGATAGGTATCCCAGCAGAGCTGAGGAGCAATGACAGCACCATCACTGTACCCACAGACGGGAAAACCCTTTGGGGTGCAAAATGGAAGCCATTTCCACTGGGGACATTGTGGTGCCAGGCTCTGCAGGTAGAAGGTGCTAATCCAGATCTCTTGTCTCTGGTCTGCAGGGGCTCAGGAGTCTGCTTTCCTCATGGACGTAGGGATGCTGCTGCCCCACGGTAGTCTGGCTCCTTCCCCTAACCCAGCCCCACAAGACCTTGTGCCGGCTGTGGAGCAGT
>VYZU01028982.1:0-12206 GCA_013401355.1 Ceyx cyanopectus | reverse complement strand
TTTTTTAGTCCAACTTTTTACAGGTGGAATCCAAGGAAACAAGATGTTTGATGTTTTTTTTTTAACTAATACTTTCATGTGTGGAATTTGATCTAGTTACATAAGAATATACAGACTTCTTGCTTCAAGTCCACAAGCCTCTGAATGGCAGCTCATGTCAGTAAACAAAGTCTAAAACATAACAGAGCTCTTATTATTTTGCCCAGTACACGCTGATGTTGTATATATACTTGCCCTAACTCATTGTAACTTATTTTGCAGCCTGAAGCCTAAGTTTGCTTAACAAGTGTGAACCTCATGTGTGCCATGAAGTACATTTTTTACTCTCACAGGTTATTGTATTGGTGATCCAAATGATGACAAGATAAAGCCCAGTGGTGACACTGCAAGTGGTTCCACTGATAGTGGAGAAAGCTGGCTTGGGTGTGAGAATAATACCATGTATGTATATTGATTTAATCACTTGGCATTAATCTAACTCTATAAAATCAAACATCCATCCACTTACTGGCTTTGTCATCCAGTACCATTTTACATCTTCCAATTGTCCATTAGAAGTAGGGGCCTTTCCCTTTGCATTAAGCAGGGAATGAGAAGAGGGCTTGTTCCTTTAAGTCTTGTTTTCCAGCAGGAACTGTCTGTTGAGTGTGAGGGGGGATAGGACTCCAGTCCAGTTCTATGATTGGAAACCATAATTGATTGGATCCCATAGCTCTTTTTTTTCAGTTAAGAATAAGCCTTTGATTAGCCCAAAAGATATCAAAGAGGATGTCAATCCTATCATTCAGTGATAGGATTGACATCAGTTTTTCAAAGAAGCTGGATCAAGTCTTGTGACTGTAATAAAACACACCCTGTTGTGCAGGGTTGTCATATGTCAGTTTTCCACTGAAAATCTGAAAGTAAGGGATGTGAAAACCATAGCTGATCTTGCTTGCTCTTCCCAGATGCTCCAGAGGGACAGAAGAGCAACGTGGTCTTGTGCTGGAGAACGAAGCAAAGAAGAACACAGCAGAAATCTCACAAGTGTTTGGTCAAGATGTGTCAATCATTCAGTGTCAGTGTGTCCATGAAGTTTATCAGAATCAGATAATGATCAGCCACAGCTGCTCTATGGGACTCTAGAAAACACAGGTACAGTTTTTCTTGTGAGTTTCTATTTATTTATTTTTTTAGATCATCTGAAATTTCCCAGTTCAATTCTCTCTCCATGGGTTTTTCACACCAGGAAAGCTACCTAAGAATAAAATGGTGCAAATAACACTATTTGNAGCTGCTCTGTGCTTTGTAGTGACTTGCACATGGCTTGCTAAAAGAAGTTCAGAAGGCTTTGTCATTTAATGTATTAGAGAACCTTTATCTGAAATTCTGTACATGTTCCCTGCACTGCACAGCCCCTGCAGTTGTCTAGAATTAGTGGCTTACCTCACCAGCAGCTCTTAATTTATGTAAGCCATGTTGTATCAATCATGTAAAAAGAAGAAAGCCCCATCCAGAGGACCACGTCTCATTGTGCTTGCTCCATTTCAAGTGTTGATTTAACTTAATAAACAAAGTTAGCCTGGAGCACTTGCAATATATTTGCCATGACAGAAAATAGATGGTGGCAGTGATCTTATCATTCCCAAACTTTTTTTTTCCTATTCTTCTATATATCTCTCTTGATTTACACAGGAATCTTCAAGGATTGTCATACCAAAGTGCCTCCAGAAAATTTTTTTGAAAACTATGTTTATGACTGGTGGGCTAGAAATGTCCTTATACTATGGACTGCAGGCCTATGCTGAATCATTTATCAATGCTGGGATAGGCAGAGAGTGGAGGGATGCTACTCTTTGCCTTGAGTGTCATGACTTATAGATATCTATTCTGGATTTAAACTTCAAAAGTGTGTATATTCCCCTCTACTTTTCTCATTAATGTAATTTCCTATAATATTTTGAGAATAGTCCATCCTTTGTCATGTCTTAAGCCTACTTTAGTTTCAAGTACCATTCCAGAATTTGTATAAAATGCTGATTTTCAAGAACATTTGGATAAGTGCAGGTCCAATCCATAAACTTTAAATAATTTACTATTAGTTTCTTGGGAAAGTTTGATTATATTCAACTGTATCTTAAGTGAGCTTCTGCACTGGGAATATAACTACTGTTTTGCTCCACTAAAAATCTGCCATCCTCAGAGTACATTGGTAGCCCTCCACAGACAAATGCTTGTGATGGTTTTTGGTTAAAAAATAATTGGAATAAGAGACCTTGAGAAACAGCTGTTTCTAGGAATTTTGCAAGTATTTGTATACAAATCAAAGAAATGAAGTATTCTCCCTTCCCTCCTGATTAAGTCTCTTCAGAATGACCTTATGGGAAATTTTATATAATGAACTCATATTTCTTAGAATAAAGCTTTCCAGGTGTTCCACTGGTGCTGATTTTATGCAGCACAGACCACTTTTCTGCTTGCCAGACATTCTTCTAGAGCACCCTTATATCCACAAAGTACACACCTGGAGAAGAAAAAAAAAAGTCCTCTGAAGATCAACTGCACTGTGCAGGATGCCCATCTGTCTTACCAGGGCACCCATCTTACCAAAGGCACCCATTTCACATGGCAAGAACACCCTTTGTATGCAGCACTGTCTAGTGTTAGACTTCCCAACAGCAATTTTGTAAATTTTCAGGAGCAAACAGTAAAAGCATCTGAAAATGTTCGATCATTATTTTGCACTTTTGAATGATCTTATTTTTATTTTTTCTGTCTAGCAAGGTCCTGTTCTGGAGGCAGAATATACAAGAGCTGTGGTACCAGGTGTCCCTCTATTTGTTTGAACAATTCAACAGTTGATTCTTGCAGTTCCTCACCAGTGGAAGGTTACTTCTGTAAGGAAGGCTGTGTTTTGAGTGGAGACAAATGTGTGCCAGAAAGCAGCTGTGGTTATATTGATTAAAAAAAACCAACAGTATCACTAGGCAAGTTAGTTCAGACATTTTAGGAAAAATAATTTAAAAAAAAAAAAAAAAAAGATCACATTCTTTAAAACCATGAAAGAAAAAAAAATAACACTAGACAATTAGCATTTACACCATTAACAAAACCACAACTGACTCACTTTACCAGCTTTCTTGATCTGAAAGCTGTGTGGCTATAATTGCCCAAATGATCAAGTATCATGCACATTCAAATACCAATAATTTGATTATCCCTTACAGTATTACCTTCCAATTTATCTTATACTATATACTTCTACACTCTTTTTTTCCTGCTCAGCTGGATGAAAGCTGGTTCACCAGTTATCCCTGCACTGAGCACTGCACCTGCAAGGCTGATAACACCATCAGCACATCCTGGGAGTGTGGAGTTCAAGAGGAATGTGGTATTCAGGATGATGTGCTGGGCTATCATTCCAATGGTAAGTCCTGCCTGAAAATGGTTCTTAGTGTCAATTCTATAATTAGATCTTTCTTCTCCTTCTAGCTTTATTATCAATATCTTTTCAAATGTGATGGCAAAGCAGTACCAACTGACTGCTGCCAGTGCTAAGAGATGAAAAGAAATGATGATCTGTCTTGCAAGCACAGATCCCCTTCTGTTGCAGTGGATATCAGCAAAAATTGATGCTGTCCAAAAGCTTGCAAGGTCATTTGGGTTGTTTTTGTCTTGATAATACTAATTCAAGTACCACATCACCAGTGCTGCAAGCTCCAAATTTGGGAATAATTGAGAATTGTGTTTCTGAGAGTCTAGGTGATGGCAAGTGCATTAAGTATCTATGTATATAGGTGCAAATGTATTTATTTTTATATTTACACTCATATTTATATATATAATTATGTATTTTATGTAACTTAGTAGAAAAAACCCTGTATTACTCTCAACTACCATAAATCATAGCTACAACAAAATGTAAAAATGTATAAAGGGATTCATTTGTTGGCATGTTTCCAGTTTGTACATAATCTGCAAATTAAATTTAGAAGACACTTCCTGGAAATTTCTTATTTTGAAATAAATGCCATTAGCATGAACCCAAGATACCTCTGTGAGGGTCTGTCCAAGAAATAATGATTGCTAATATTTCACTTTTGGTGGGATGATGTACACTTTTGTGGGTACCTGCACCTACATCTTGGTTGAGGTTGTCAACACCAACTGTGTCATTCCTATAACCATCCTTGGTAAGAATGAAGACAGAGGCCTAGGAGGGGCTACACACCTGAAAGAAGTCTACATAGATGTATATGGTGTACAAATCACCCTTCAGAAAAGCCAAGGAATCCTGGTAGTGCTCTTTATTCTGGCAATAAGTGTCTTAAAATTAGTTCACTACAGTAGCTATAGGGAAAACAACTTTGTTTCCTAATGAATATATATATATATATATGCTTAATACTTGTGGGCACCTCCATTAACGGGGGATCATGGGGAAATATAATTTCTCACTAGTGCTCAAGGCTTATGGCTTGGGTTCACTGTTCTATCAGCTGTATTTTGGAGATGGAACCCAGACCCTCCAGGTTGGAGAACTGTAACCTGAACTAAAGAATGGGGTTCCCCACTTCAGTAGCTGTTGTCAACCCAATCACCCAATCAATAGGTTTTGTCAACCCAATCATAGCTAACTAACAAAAGCAGAGGAAAAGCAAGTCATGCTGTATTGGTCTAGATAGCACGGGGACCCATGGCAGTATTGGAATCAGGGAATCCAACCTATGGGTGGGGAAGAGCTTGCTCACAATCAGGGAACTTTCCAGCTCCCTGTTAAATGCAGAGTCCTCCTCAGCTCTCCTGCAACCCACAGCTGGAATATGCAATAGTGAAAGTGTAAACGAGATACATCTGTCAAAGATGAAACTTCAGCACTGCAACAAATATAGATTGTGAAAAGATAGATTGAGAAAAGCTTTCATGGAAGAATGCTCATACTGACAAATGACATGTCTCTCCAGTTGAACAATGACAGAGTCTACACTCCACTGGAGAACCGGTTGCGAGGCGTGTCCATTGGAAATGTTGGCAGATTTATAGTAATGGAAACTGACTTCAGAGTGATAGTGAAATATGATGGCAATCACCATCTGGAAATCATCCTCCCACATTCTTATTTCTCAAAGGTAAGATTTAGTATGTAAACATCTGGTACTTTTTCAAACCCGCTGCTTTCTGCATTTACTTTTAATTGCTTTTATTCCTGTGCTTTGCTATTGCATCTTTCTTTGTAGCTGTGCTGTAACACATGACTTTGTTTCCTTTCTCTTTCTCCCTTCACAACAATTTCCTTGTGTTCCAAGAGGGTAGTTAAAGAAAATTACCTGGCTAGAGGAATACATGCAGCTTATAGAATAAAACACCTTGAAGCTTTAGGGAGCCACAGACTTTTTGCAGTTTCTGTGTTATTTGTCCTTGGGTGCAGTCAGACACTAGTAAGCATGTCTGAAAAGTCTGGCATAAGACTGGTTTGTGATGGTGATTTGGTCACACCATTTCATACTCAATGAGCAAAAACTTAAGGGGAAGATGATGTAGAACAGAATGTGCTTTGAATACAGTTCTTGTTCATTTGCAGGTACATGGCAAGTATGGTAACTTCAATGATAATCATGAAGATGATCTGTCCTTGCCCAATGATACACTTGTCAGTGCCTCACAGTTTGGAAATAGATGGAAAGTCGAGGAAGACAATGATGAAGGGTCAATACAACTTCTTTCCATACCTTCCATTTTCCCTGAGGAAATAATCTCCTGTCAGTTGTTTTGATTGTTTGCTACCTTGCAGTATACAAGGAGTGTACATGAAACCTTCCTCTTCTTGAATTGGAAGATCAAAAAAACACTTGTCACCACAGGAAACCACTGCATAGGCTAGAGGGAAACCACAGCCACTCTGTTGATCTACACACTCAGCTGGAGAATCAGGCTTTGGGGCACTCCCGTTGTTTAGACACAGCCTCTGTTTATTTTACCCTGAAAACACCTAAAGCAGGATGACAATGTTGGGGAAGAGCAAGGGCCAGTTGCTCCCTAAGTGCCAGGGATCCCAGAGAACAGCAGCCTGACCGGCCAGGCAGGGCCCATCCCACACTACTTGAGCAAGACGAAGAGGGCAGGCCCAAGGGTGGAATCCAGGGTCACCACATACAGTTTGCAGAGAGGAGACAGGTCCAGGTTCAAGCTGAGAAGTCAATGCTCTAGTGTCGCGGTTTGGGGTCAGGGCAGCCCCCAGACCGATAACAGACCGCTCTCTTTTAACCCCCCTCCCTCCCCAAAGGGGAGAGAAAAGGAATAAGGGAGAGAGACTTAGTGATTCAAAAAAGGAACTAAAGCAATTTAATCAAAAAATGAAATGAGGTATATACAAATATATACACAACCAGTACCGAACCCAACCTCCCCCCGATGGTAATTACGTCACCCTCACGGACGCTGTGGAGGAGTTGGACTCTGGCACCGGGCCTTCAGGATCAGGATCGAAACGAGAGATCGAAAGAGCAAGCAAGAGAGCGAGAGCAAGAAGAAGAAGCAGCAGCAGCAGAAGAAACAGAAGAAGCAGAAGAAGCAGAACGAACCTCTCGACCCCCAAACTTTATATACTGGATATGACGTGTATGGCATGGAATACCTCGTTGGTCAATTTGGGGTCACCTGTCCTGTCTGCTCCTCCCCACAGGTGCGGTCTTACACTTTCTGCACCCCCCAGTGCAACACACAAGTTCTAGCAGTGGCCTTGGTTTTGCATTCCACCCCTGGCAGTAACTGTAAACGTTAGGTGTTATCTCTGCTAGAAGCAGAGACTGTCTGCAAAACATGCCTCCAACTCCAGAAAGTGCAGCTAGTTAGAAACTTAAGCTAAAAAGCAAAATCACTGAACTGAATTTGCTTGCTTTTCACCCAAACCAGGACATCTAGTCAAGGTCAAGTTCACTGAGAGCAACAAGGGTCAGATGTATTGGAATACTTCACGTTATTAGCAGCAGAACAATAAATGACCTGATCTTCCCAATCATATGGCTGGGGGGGAGGGGAGGGGGTGGGGAGGGGGTGTTATCTGTTTTCCTATCAGATACAGGCAAATGGAGTTAATTCAGGCAGAAAAGCTGGAAATAAACCACAAAGCTAATGGAAATGAACCCTTTCTCATGTTGCACACAGGAGCTGCCTGTTTGATATGTGTGTGGCAGGAGATGAGGATGCTACCTTATGTCAGTCTGGAGGAACACGTGTGGGCCTGTCAGCAGCAAGAAGTCAGTATGGAAGGCTGGAGGCAACAGGGTTTGTGGTAAGCACAGAAAGAACCATATAGAAAGTGTGGTTTCTGCCTAGAGGACTCAAAATCTGAGATCTGAGGCTTTTCCTAGACATGCCATATATCAGTGTTTCTCAGGGACTGAAATCATGTTGATTCACACTTCAATAACTGTTCACAGTTTAGCAGGCACACTTGATTTTCTGGCCTCTCTTCTGTGTTCTGTGTTGACTTTTCTCAGAAAACTGCTTAGGAAAGCAGAGCTGTCAGTTTCCTTGTCAGAAGTTTTGTGAGAGAAAAAAGTATCTCCATTCCCAATTGGACAAAAACAAATAAAGTTCAAAAATTTTGGGGATGAACCCAAGCACAAATTTTAAGGAAAACTATTTAATTTCAATCTCTTTCTATATCTACAAAATACACTAATTCTCTTTTTTTGACTGTAAGATTTCAAGATAAAAAACTCCAAATCCTTAAGAATAAAAAATGCTGAAATGAAACTTGTAATAAACTCAAACTATTTTTTCCAAGTTGGTTTGCTTTTTTTGTCTCCACCCTGGGAGATTAATCAAACCATACTTGCCCTGCATCACGCACCTTAGATGACTTTGTATTCCTGGTGGAACACAGTTCCCAGAGTGGCAAAACAGCTCTGGTACTTGCAGGGATGGCTACCTTGAATGTGTGAAAAGTTATTTGAGATCAGTAAGCACCAGGAATAAGACCACAGCATACAAACAGCTTTGATGATGCATTTCCTGACTTTGGAGTGCTTTGCTTACAACTTTAGTGCCATTATTTATGTATGCACATCTCTGTGCATGAGTGTTCATCATATTGCCTCCTACAAAATAGCAATGTCCTCTGGATATCAAAGGGCATTGGGTAAGCAGTGCACAGCAGCCTGCTATTAAGTGGACTCCTTATTTTTACAGGTATATTATGTCCTGCTAACAGCAAATACAGTTCATGCACGTCTGCATGCCCAGCATCTTGCAATGACCTGACCTGCCCCTCTGAGTGTGAATCACCTTGTGTTAAAGGCTGGGAATGTCTCCCTGGCTATGTTCTTAGGGATTCTGACTGCATGCCTTATAATGTGGCTGCACATACCTTTTCAAATACTGTGAGGTACAGTCTCTCTGTAGGTCAGACAGCTCCCACAGCACCAAAAAATATTTACTTCTGCTAATTATTTTGACAATCATCTCGTTCTCCTTTGCATGTAATTTTGCACTAGAAATAAAAAAAAATAAAAAATTATAAAATTCTGGTTTCTGGAGGAAGGGAAAAGAGTAGATCACTTGGTCTGCCTCTGAAACTCGGCCTGCCAAAATACTCAAAGCAGGCACTTAGAGAAAGTATTTGATTACACTCTGACCTTGGTGTTAGTTCTCCACTGAATAATAGCCACATAGGCTCTAAAGTTTACAGCACACTAGTTACAGAGAAATTATCTCAGCACTGTGGTCTCTCTCCTCTCACTGAAGAACACTATAGGCATGGTGGAGAGTCTGTAGAGTTGGCTATGACATGAGATCCCCCAAGCAAGGTTGCATTCTGAGGAACACAGGGAATCCTCTATTGTTGCTGCAGGATAGAACAGCTCCACAATCTCACAGATTTCTGTTTTTACACTATGAATAGGTGGCACTTGCCAGAATGGCACATAGCATTTCCACATTGCCTTGGAGGCATGATGCCAGCAACAGTTACACATTGTTGGTTGCACATGTACCCCACCTGGGGCTAGGATCTCATACCCCAAACATTTCTTTTGCCTTTCTTAAGCCATCCATGAGTTTCAAAGAGCTGGATTAATAAGATTTTTTTCTTTTCTACAAACTAGTAAAAAAAAAGAATTCCACTCTTTTGCCATTCAGCAGGAAGGAATTAGAGAGAATGCTCACTGCTCCATTCATCATTTTTCTTGCTTTTCTTTGGTATTTTTTAACATTAAGTGCTGTCTTCCAGTTTGGAGAAATATTCACTACTGACGACTGCTCTCAGAGATGCCAGTGCACAGAAAGCTCCACTGTCTCCTGCTCTAACAGAGAGTGAAGATCTGATTAAATCTGTGGCATTTCAAACTTGAGTTGTGGATGCTACAGGAGTGAGTCTACCACTGTCACATTTTCTTATTCCCACTGTCAAGTGCAGGGGGTGTCCAGTATTAGGAGTCAGTGTAATCTAAGCAAGAACAGTTCTCTCAGGGTTGGATTATCTGAGAGTCTGGAGAGTTTCTCCTTCCTTTTTTGCCAGGTAGACCAGGTATGCCAAATCTTTAGAAAACGATGGAATTTGTTCTGAACCTACCAACAGCACCTCTCTCCACTTCTACTGTGAATGTTCAGTACTGTACACAGGACCAAGCTGTGAGGATGAAAAGATAGGTAATAAAACTATTTTGGATTTCATTGTCTGCATTACACACACACTTTTAAAAATGGGTGTCATTATGGAGAAAACTGAGCTTGCTCATCATTACCATGCTCTTAGTAACCCAGTGGGTGAGACTGAATCCCAAAGTATATACCTATAGTTAGCAATATTTTTCCAATACATTTGTCTTACTTTCTGCTCTTGTATTTTAATAGTGTTTAATAGTATTATAGTATTTTTAATAGTACTTCTAGTACTTTGAGAAGAAACAATAATAAATAAACCATTACCTTTGCTGAAAACTTTTTATTTTAATTACCTCTCAGGCCTCATGTTGTAGACCCAAATTGAAATATGTCCTAACTCACATAAGAGACCATGTTGTCTTCAGAGGCTGTTTGGAAAATACAAAGTCCCTAGAGAATTTGACGGCACAAGTGTGCTGCACACCATCATGTACACACCTCTGGTAGATGTATAAACCTTAGACTGATACAGGCAGAATTAATTATAGCATCCCAGGCATGTCTTCATGAGATTTTCTTACCCAAATGCTTCCATGAGGAGGGATTTAGCTGACTGAGCTGGACACAGTTTTTGCATCTTTTCTGGCAAGGCACATCCAACTGGGGAGAGAAATACCAAGCTCATTCAGTTGCCCCCATTGTCCCCCTTGGGAGTCCTGGTTTGAAAGAAGGGGAAAGAAGGGTCTCTGAAAACACTAAAGTGCCACACTCTGATGAATATGAGCGGATATCTGCATCTACCCAGTCCCAGACCATACTAACGACCCCCCATACAGCTGAAGACCAACAGTGTTTGTGAGATGGGCTAATAACATGCAGTGTGTGAGACACCCATCCCCTGACAGACCACTCACAGGGCTCAGGAGACTGAGACACTGCCTGGGCCTTGTCCAAATCCTGAACAAATTTCCAGTGCCATGAATGAAACTTTAAGACATAAGGAATGTACCATTAAGGTTTCTCTGATGCTTTTCCAGTTCTTCGCAGGATCATTTCTGATTATGGTGAGGAACAGTATGTGCTTCCTGTTGTTTCTGCCACAGTGCTGGTTATTGCTTACTTACCCTTCCTCCCTTCCCTTGTATCCATAAATTCATGTGTGTTGTTAGTCATAAATGTATTTGTAACCTCCACGATCAGTTACATAGATAAAAGGCATTTTATTCGGTCCATTCCGGAACATGGCAGCTACCCATACACGACAGAACCGCTATTTTAGAGAGGAGGTGAATGGAAAGGGGCTTTCAGCCTCCTAACATAATGAAAATGAATCAGTGTGAGAGACCTACTCATGCGCAAATGAACTGTCAACCCGAGGCTGGAATTTCACCATAATTATAGAAGCATCTTTCCCTCGTGCTCAGGGGCAGCTTCCTATTGCACTCTCACGCTTGTTAACGGCGTGATCCTGTGAGTGCTGAGCGGTGCTGACCGAACTCACCTCCCCCTGGAGGACCACTTTCGACCCCGCAGGAACGCAGCCTGAGCTCTCCCAAAACAACAGAGCCCAGCTGAGCCCAGGTAAAGCAGATTTCTGGGTTTCCATGGATATACTTTTGTTGTTTTTTTTCTTTTTTCCCATTACCACACAAATTGCTTTGGCTTTCCACTGCAAACCTTTGCAAATACTTCAGACTTGAAACAGGGGGTGGTAGAGAAAGCACTACAATTCAGTGCTCCACTGAATTAACTACTGCATGTCAATAGAAGCCAGAAAAGATGCAAATCTGCTGCTGCTGTGATCTTTCTCACCTGGCTTTTGAAACTCTGGGCTTTAAATAGAGTGCTTAGTTCGACTCACCTAGAAGGCACTTTTGTTGTGAGTTCTCCCTTCTCACACACGTGTGGCAGCAGCAGCCAAGGAGACGTCTGTGCCTGCTCATCTGTGCTCACCCCTCAGCAAACAGGGCTCTTGGTGAGCACAGTGATGAGAATTCTCTCATGTCCCAAAGAAAATTCCTAGGCCACAACACGAAAAGCCATCTCTGCCCTAAAATGGCCATTGGGATTTACTTTGAGCTCCACCTCCTTTGCTTCTCTTCACCAGCAAAGCAGGGTGATAGCGGCATCCCCTTTTCCTCTCGAAGGGCTTCCTGCCGAGGAATAGGATGCGCACCTCCCCCCGCAGGACATCTGCCGCCGCTCCGCACAGCGGAGCCCATCCCCGCAGCTGGCGGGGCCCGGTTCCCGGCGAGGAGGCGGCGGCGGCCTGTAATCCCTGGGGGCAGGGCGAGCTTTTTCCACAGGCCGGCGGCTTTGTCAACACCCTGCGCAGCGGAGCGGGGCAGAACGGCTGCTCGGCGGGCAGGCAGCTCACCGCGGACCCCCTAAATTCGGCCAGCCCGGAACCCACCCGGCCGGGAGGAGCCAGGACCGTCCACAGCTTCCGCCGCTGCGGCCGCCTCCGCTACCCCCGGGGCCGCAGCTCGGCCGCGGCAGCAGCGGGACGGGCGGAGGAGCGCTGGGGGTGAGCCGGCAATTGAGAGGGGGCGAGGATGCGGGGGAGCTCCGGGGGTGGGAGCCGGCGTCTGCCAGAAGGGTTGAGGGAGGGGATTCTGCTC
>VYZU01028978.1:0-27754 GCA_013401355.1 Ceyx cyanopectus | reverse complement strand
TTAATTGAAACTTCTTAAAAAAAACTAATAAACAGAATTTTCCAACTTTTTCTCTTTTGATTTTTTTTACTTTTTTTTTTTTTTTTTTCCTTTTTAAATGGATCCCACTTGTAAATTTAGTTACCACCTCTGTATCTCTGCAATTCATTGCTTCCTCTCCTGATGGTGGAATGACTCAACATGTGAAGCTTCATCATTCTCACGGCCTCCGAAGTCATGCAAGCACGGGGTGATCTCCCCCAGGTGCTGGAGCTGGAGGGCGAGGAGGTGGCTGTCCACAGAGCAGCTCCCCAGAGCTGGCTTCATGTGGCACGGGCAGGGTGAGGTGGAGCCCTGAGCTTTCTCCTGAGGCATATTTACCTCCAGGGGTTGGTAGGAGGCCAGGGCACCTGCCAGTCACCTTCACCTACTGGGCTTTCTCTGGGTCAGTGCAGAACTCCCACTTCCAGCAGGGAATGGTGCCACAGCCTTGGGCACAGGGATGAGGAGCAAGGACAGGTCTCTGGAATGTCTCATCCCCAAGAAATGATGAACCTGTGAGATCCATTTTATGAAATACAGGAGATAGAGAAGGGAACTGGAGGGGAGGAGAGCCCCAGATGGGGCTTTGGTTTGGCTGTGTCGAGGGCACCGTGCAAAGCCACGTCCAGGCCTTGCAGTGGCATGGGCTAGAGAAGTTTGGAGCTGCTTGGAGCAGCCCCTACCCTGCTTGGAGGGGCAGGTGGCTTCACACGGAGCCGCTGCTCCCCACCCCATCCGGAGGGGCCTCAGCAGGACCCCAGTCTTTGCGCTCAGCAGAAGGTGCCAAACGCTCTCCGAGGAGGCCAGCTCTGGCTCTCTGAGCTCATCTGGTGTCAGGACGGCTGCAGGAAGCCTCCAAACGTGGTTTTTCCCTGAGCTTTTCCTAATGTCTCCAGACCACATCCATCCTGCTCCCTCCCCTCCTCCGGCTGCCAGGGCGTTTGGCTTCCCCGCGGAGAGGAACTCCAGTTCTGGTTGGGGTTGCGAGCCCCCTTTTCCTGCCCCACCCCGCAGTGAGTCAGGCAACATCTGCTCCAGATGTTTGTTTACTGCTGCTCGCCCTGCCAGTTTGGGTTTGTCTCTGTCCTGACGTGTCTTCCTCGCTTTTCTGTTGGGAGAGTCACATGCCGAGTGATCCTTTCCCCCAGGATCTGGGGAGGATGGAGCCGCTTCGAGAGGGAGGGTTTCTCCGGGTTGTGTCTCTGCGGGTTGTGGGCTCCTGTGCCAGGACACGTGCAGGGCTGTAGGGCAGATTTAGACAGGGAAAGGAAGGCTCAGGTGCCAAAGGAGCAGGAGGCAGAAGCTGCTGAGCAGGACCCAGGATCTCCCTGCTCTGCTCCTCTTCCCACCCACACCTCCAAAGCTCCATCCACACAAGAGCTCCTGCTGGTGTTTGCTTCCTCCGAGGCTTTTCTTGGTCCTGCTCCCCTCTTTCCTTACTGGAAAATGTGTGATTGGTCCCAGCAATGGTGAGGAGGGATCACTAGGGACCAAGGTGGAATCTCCCTCCCATCCCAGCTCCCCAGCCCTCCTGGTGGAAAGGCAGAATTGGTCCTTGGGATGCTGTCTACCCATCCCTGGGAAACATCAGTGCCAGACAAGTACCTCAAAGAACAGAGAGGAACATTTGGGACCCAGCTCTTGGGTTCCCATAAAATCAAGTTCACTCTTCCCCACCCCCAGGGATTGCTTCTCCCACCCTGGAGAGCTGGCATGGGAGAGGAGGTTCCTCACCTCAACAGCATCATCTGGGATGCATGGTCTTCCTGGAGCTGGCCCGTGCTGTCCCACCGGAGCCCCTGTCCCCTTCCCCTCCCTTTTCCCCCCCCTCCCACCCCATCCCAGCGGTCCCCCCAGCGATGCTCTGCAGATGGGCAGCAGCTCTGCAGCCACCTGCCTCCCCAGGTGCCCTCAGCACAACGTTCTCCTTAGAAGGTGGATCACCCTTGGCTTCAAAGGAGAGTCTCATACCAAGAACCGAAGCCTCTAAGTCTCCATTTAATTGGTACAAAGGAATTTCTGTACAGTGTATAAAGAGATCCCTCCCCGGATGTCTTCATTTGGGTTCCTTTCTATAAGGTATAATACATGTTTATAACCCGATGGCTGTTTTTTGACAATACTCTTGTACCTTTTAAGGGGAGGGGGAGAAAAAAAAAAAAAGAAAAGATAAAAAAAAAAAAGCCAAAGTATTTATTTGAAAAGTTTATTTTAAAGATAAGAAGAAAAAATAACCTATTTATTTTAATGCACCCTCTTGTTTGGTTTTCTCCTCTCGCAAAGCTAATAACTGTTACTGAACCACTGCTGAGATGAAAGACGTAATTCTATTGGGTGGCTTCACAAGCCCACTTAGAGCAACTATTCAATAAAAAATATATATTAATTTTGAACGTGGTCTACTTCTTGTCCTTATGAGGGCCAGGGCATGGCTCAGAGCCCAGCCCCAGCAAGGGTGCTGGGTGGCTGGGACTCAGGACTTGGGGGGTCATTTGTAACTTGATGAGGTTCCCCTCTTCTGATGCCTGACCTCAGAAGTGTCCCTGTGTCTCCCTGCCACAGCTGCCCCAGATCCCTGAAGGAGGGTGGGCTCCTGTGGAGAAGGGCAGGAGCAAATAGGGAAGGTCTGAGGTAAGGAATCCCTGAGATTTTGGGGCTTTTCATCACCCCATGGAGGTTCCAACACATTCCAAAGCCTCTTCTGCTGCCAGAAGAGATGGGATGATGCCACAGGGCAATGGGCATCTTCTGCACTTGGACACGCTGTCTCTCCCCACCACCTGCAGAAGACACCTCGGTGATGTGTTTATCCCCAGAAGGACGAACCAGCAGCTGTTGGATCAGATTGGTACCTCTGATCTCTCCATGCATGATTCAGGCAGGTATTTCATGGTCTTCTGCTTGTACAGAGCCCAGTGAGTTCTTCTTGTCTTGAGGGTGTCTTCTGTTCACCTAAAGCTCTTCTCTCACAGGGATGGTGGGTCTTTACTTGAGCACTTCCAGAGCATGAAGTCCTTTCACACAGAACTGGTGCCTAATGAGCCCCATGGTTAGTGGCACCTCCCTAATTCCCATTGGAATTTGTTGGCTTCAGCTTCTTGTCTCTGGCCAAACCCTTTTCCTCCAGCTGCCAGCCTCCTTTTGTGGGATGGTTTTCCTGGGCTAGACCTGCACCAAGAGCCTTCTCAGCCTCTATGCTTCACTGAAACCACATGTTCTCTGAGTATCTCACCACAAGCCTTTTCTCAGGCTGCTTTACTGGTTTTGGAGTCCTGTTTGTCACTGGTGTCAGAGCATGCTTTCCAAAATAGGTCCCAGCGCCTCAGCCGCAGTGCTCAGGATCTGCCTTGGGGCTGTGGAGCACAGATGTGAGTCCAATCCCTGCTGTGACTCACTCTTCCCCTGCTTTTAAAACAAAAGATGGCTTTGGGCCATTTGTCACCCATTGGCTCTTGCCAGTGCCAAAGTCTTTCTTGGACACAGCCAAGCAGTTTCATTCCTAGAGGCACAACCTCCTTTAACTATGTTAGAACCCTTTTGGTTTGTGTAGTTCCACCTTCCCAAGCCTTCCCTGGCCTCCTTAGTTCATGCCATCAAATCCATCCTCAGATCTTTGTCAGCTGTGGCCCTGTGGAGGAAGGATGAAGGAGAGCTCAGGAGCTCAAGCATGATGTGGGATGAGCAGAGCAGCACAGGTAGGTGGCCTACAGACTGCGATGATCTGAAAAGGAGGATAATTGCTTGCTTAGACATCCTCCTTCTCTCGTGGAAAGACAGTCATTATGGCCTCACAAATCACAAGAAGTGACAGTAATTGGGTTCTCTCCTAAGGTTTGGCTGGTTCTTTAAACTGCACACTCTTTCCTGCTTTGCATCTGCGTGAAGAGCAGGTAGAGACTCCCCAGGCTCCAGGCGTGGCACGGGGCCCCAGGTGAGCGGGTGGTAGCACCAGGTCACAGTCACGTGGCTGTACCACCTGGATGGTTGACTCACTCTTGATCGTTTAGCATAGAGTAAAAAACTTCCTTTTCTTGGCTAACACAGCCAGATGTTGTCAGAGCTGAAACAACCTGGACTGTACTGTCCTAGGACCAGCACGGCCAGAGCAAGCTCAGCTCCACAAAACCCTCCCTTCAAGGGAGAGGTTTTCCACACGTGGATTTCCACCCGTTTGGTGTTGAAATCTCCCCTTGCCTTTAGAGAAAGCAAAGTTAGGCCAATCTCAGACCCCTCTGAGGGTATCCAGCTGTGACCCAACCCTCTGCCCGTGCTGGTACCCCCCAAGAAGCCAACATCAAGGGTGCCTGGTGTGCTCCAGGAGAGCAAGGGTAGGTGTTTGCAGTCAAGAGGTTGTCTGTCTAGACAGTGGAAAGAAACAAGCCCTCTTAAGGACTCATTCATCTCTTCCCAAGATGGCTAAATAGGTCAGATGACTCATGCCCTGAAAGTGCCGACTCCTCTTCGCCGACTACAAAGCGGGAAGGAGCTCTCGACAGCCCTCCACGCTGAAGGTATCTGAAGGCAACGCGCCCGAGCTCGGCTGCGGTGGGTCAGCCGGGGAATCCAGCCTCCCCCCCCAGAGCCCGAGTGCCATCTCACCGGTGACCTCATCGGTGACGGTGCTGGGGAGACGCAGGGACCGGTAAACGCCAGCGGGTCCCCAGCTGACGCCGATCTGCGTGTGGGAACCTGGGTGAGCAGAGAGGGATGGGACCGGGCAGAAGGTCAGATCCAGTCCCCCGCTGTCGCCGTAGGTGACCGTGGAGGAGGGGTGTAGGCTGAGGGGATGTGCAGGATGGCTTCTCCACAACCCTGAACACTTCCCCTCTTGGCCATAGTCCCCCTCCGGGTAGAGCTGAGGGCAGATTATTGCTCTGCAGAACTCTGACTCCTGCTCTGGACCGAAGAAGCAAATGCTGGGTTGAACCAAGGGCAGTGTCTGCTGTTGTCCCCAGATCTGCCTTGTCTGCCACTGTCAGAGCTGCTCAGTGACACGTGGGCAATGGGGCGATGGAGGGATCATGGGTTTGGGGTTCACCAGCAAGGAGCAGGTGTGAGGGCAGCTGGGAGCCTTTGAAATAGCCTGAACAAGAAGGGACACCTGGTTCACCCACGCTGTGACCACAGCCCTGGGGGTGCAGGGGGACCTCACTCCCTACAGTCAAGAGGGTCTCCATGCCCCCCCAGTGATGACAACGTTCCACGGTCCTGCAAACCGGGCAGTCTGCTGGGAAACGCCGTCAGGTTCTGGCGCTGCCCTGATCTCAGAGACCCCTGCAAAACATCACGAGAGCGGCTTAAAAATCAAGATGCAGCTCACAGCAGGTCCCTGTTTTCCGTTGCTGCTTTTGGAGGCTGCCTGAGTCATGCTCACAAGCCTCTTCTGCCAGACACCGGGGTGAGCAGCTCCGCTGAAGTCATTCAACGAGCACAGAGATGCTCGAGTGAGCCCGGGAGCCGGTGGCTCCACCGGTGCCCCAGATGCCACAGCCTGGGGAGTCAGAGTGGACACCCCAGACACGGGTCAAAATGAGCAGAAAGCTGCAGGAAGGTCCTTAAACCGGGAGTGATGCACAAAATGCAGGAGGGATGGGAGGTCCATCCACCAATTTTAGCCCAGTCACCAACATGGTCTTTCCTCTGGGCACTTTGCTCCTTCCCCAGACCTTGTCCTTGGCAGCTACTGAGTGCTGCAGGGCTGCTGGTCCTCCAGAGGGTACCACTGTACCCCTACCAACATGACCAGCAGCATCTCAGCCACTGGCTCTGCAGCCAACTGTGTGTTGTTCTCCACTGGTGTCTGAAGCAGCAACACTTTCCCCTGGCTGGAGAGCTCCTGGCCTGGGTGCTCCCCTGGCATCCTCCGTCTCATGGGTCTGGCACTTGGGAAGGGGCCGAGGATGGTTGAGGATGTTTTCTCCAGGCACGTTCAGAGCAAAAATATTGAGAGAAAAATGTCTCCCGGGTAGCTTCTGAAGGATTTATTTCCTGTACCCACTTCCCCCGTGCCTCGCTGTTATTCGTAAGGACATTTGCATGAAACAGTAGGATCTGAGTCTTTTGATGTGCAATTATCATCTGCAGAAATGACTAATCAATTAAGGACAGTCACTACCAGGCTTTCTATTTATTTCTTTCTCATTGAAACCAGAGCAAATGTGCCCTTTTTCACAGGAAAAATGCTGCTTTTTTCCAGCCATCGTTGATGAAAACTTCCTGACGGATCTGAAAATGACATCATGCCCTTCTTGGTCCCTGCTGTTGTCACCATCAGCGCTGAGCTGGCCATGAGCAGGCAGGCGGGTGAGCCCATGTCACTAGCCCTGCCAGCTCAGCGGTGCCAGCGGGAGTGGGAACATGCCAGGAATGGCTCAGATGGCACTTGGAGAGCAGCTCGGGCAGGTAAAAAGGTGCCCAGAAGTGTGAGCAAGTGTGAAAATCCTTCGTCCTAAAGGTGCTCCACGGTGAAAGGGTTTAGCTGAGGGAGAGATTTCAATTGCAGGTCTGGACTTCCCCTGGGCATAGGGCAGTTTGGATTTGAAGGGTTCAGCCCATCTCTAATCACTGAGCATGGCAGGATAAGAGGCTGGAGGGCTGGGTTGTCTCACCCAGGCACATGGAATCACAGGATGGTTTGGGTGGGAAGGTACCTTCCAAGTTTATCTGGTCCCCTGCAGGGAGCAGGGCCATCTGCACCCAGAGCAGGGTGCTCAGAGCCCCCCAACCTCCCCTGGGATGGTGCCAGGAATGGGGCACCCCTTCCCTGGGCAGCCTGGGACAGGCTGGACAACCCTGGAGGGGAAGAAATTGCTCCTCAGCTCCAACCTGGGGCAGCTTGAGGCTGTTTCCTCTTGTCCCGGCGCTTGTTCCCCCAACCCCACCTGGCTCCCACCTCCTTTCACGGGGTTGTATCAGTCATGAGCATCCTGAGGAGCAGAGAAGAGCCTCCCACCCCAAATTCTGTCTTCCTCTCCTTCCCTCCTCTCCCTGCTCATACCACTGCAGCTCCAGAAGCTCCGTGGGACCCTGACAAGGGCCACGAAGTTGTGGGGGGCATCCGGGAAGAGGAGAAGCAGCCGAAACTTGAAAGAGAAGCAGAGCTGTTTTGTAACCGCCGGCCCCGGGGGACGGATCACACCACACCCGAGAGGTGCCCCCGGAGAGGCTCGGCAGGCACGGAGGTGACCAAATGAATTGACACCGGGAGATTCTCAGCGGAGCTAAAGAGGCGAAGTAATTGAAAATAAATGAAGGAACATGACACCTGGCTGGTGGATCAGTTATCTATAGAGTCCCTTTCCTGAAATAACCGCCTGCCGAGCATCACACGCCGAGGCAAACCCAAGGAGATGAGCACGTAAAATAGGCCACTCCAGCAGGGACCTGAAGGCCCCTTTATTTTTAATGGGAGCTGTCAGAAGGGTTAATTAGATGGCGCACGGCAGTGCCCTCTTGTCTGGGGGAGTGGCCCCCCCCTTGCCACCAATGGGTGCTGCACACCGTGCCCTCCCAATCCTGTCCTTGGGCATGCACTTGGGTCACCGACCAGTGCAAGTGGGGGCTTCCCAGGATCTCCAGCCCCCGAGAGCAATCCAGACACCCCAGGGAGAGCCGGGATGTGGTCCCGGGGCTTTGGGTCTTTAGGGTAAGGGGGGAGTCATCAACTCATCCAAGCCCCATAAGTCCTCTAAGGGAGCCATGTAGAAGCCACTGACCCCAGCTGGTGCTCTGCAAGTGCTGTTAACTGGTGGGGCATGGCTTTTGTCCCACAGAGCCTGGCAGGGGACGTCCCTCTCTCTCTGCAGGGAGGTGGAAGCAAATGTGAGGAGAAAGGAAAGTCTGAGTGGGACTGGTTTGGACAGTCAGGGATTAAACTCTTCAGCCAGCAGCTAAAGCCACACCAGCCCAATCACCCCACTGGTCCTTTCCGTCAAGGTGTGAGATGGTGACAACTTGCACCTGGGAAACGGGAGGTGCTCAGCACCTTGGGGAACCAGGTGGTTTCACAGGATTTAGCTGCTGAGTTCAGAGCCCAGTTGCCCAGGCAATGCATGGTGGTCACCAAGGGCATGGGTATGCACCATCCTGCACCCCTTGGAGCTCTGGGGGTGCAGCTGTTTTCTGGCTATGGGTAGGGCACGGGAATGACCGCAGAGGACTCCCCATCACGATGTGGGGTGTAAAGCAGGGATGTGCACTGCAGGTGTGGATCTGCAGCTGGGGACTCTCCCTGGGGCAGAGGCTCAAGAGGTTGAGCTTGAGGGGAAAAAATGAGATGCTCCCCTTGCAAAGCAGCGCTGGGGCCGTTGGGGCTCTTCTGGTCAGACCAAGAGAGCTGAGACTTTGCAGCTCCAAAGCTCCCGGGCTGTTAGGAAGGGACAGGCATGAACAATTCCTTTCTTATGCGGGGATGCGCCGCTGATCTTTCTATTTTACCTTTTCAGGCACCGCGATTTTTAGCGCTTCTCTTGCTCACTCTCATTAAATGAGGCCGAGGAGTCTCCGGGCATCCAGGAGCTTGAGTGTCCCAGCTGGACTGTGCTTCATGAAAAGAAAGCAAGAAAGAAAGCGAGGAAGAAAGGCTCTCCCTCCCCCTCCGACCGCTGCCGCTGGGATCCCGTCATGAAAACATGGCCAAGGCTCTGCTCTGCCCTCTGCCCTTTACGGTGCAGGTTGCAAGGTCACCGAGACGCGGTCCCCCGGTATTGATCAGGACTCTTTTGGGCTGGCATATGGCACCAGGTTTCAAAAGCCGAGCAGCTAAAAAAGAATTAAGTGGGGGCAAAGAGTGGAACGTACCCGATTGAACTCCTGACACGCGGGGGTCAAAGATCACCGGAGATAAAGCGGGTGCTGGAATGGCCTGTGCAACGTCAAAAATAAATAAGTAAGCATTAAAAATCAAACACAGCCCCCACAACCCCCCCCCCCCAACTGCCCTGCTCTGGCTCAGAGCCCACTGTGTTCTGGAGGGAAGAGATGGGCTGGGTGAGTCTGATGTGCTGGAGAATAACTGGTGAGGAAAACACCTTTGATTGTACCTGGGGATGAGTGTGAGGGTTCCTTACCTGGAGAGTGCACCTGGGGGCTTCACCACCCTGCAATTTGTGGTGTTTGGGATTCCTTTGCAATGTCCCTCAACTCCTCAAGGGCAGAAAGACAGAGGAAGGGAGAGAGCAAGGTAAAGAGTAAACAGAGCAGCTCTGTCCGTGCAGGAGCATCACTTCTTCACAGACAAGGTGACTGGGATGAGAAAGGAGAAAGCAGCAGCTTCAGCAGTCCGTGCTCCAAAGCAGGAAGAGATGGAAGGGGTGGAAGTGTCCAAAGAGGACTTGAAATTCAAGCTTATATAAGAGCTTTTTTTCCCCTCTGCTGTGAGCCACTGTGTCCAAAGGGTCAAGCCAAGGGGCAGAGTATATGGCACGGGGCATGTAAGGAGGTGCTGAGGAGACAGGACCAGGTGCTGCCCTTTCCACCAAAACACCAGTGTCCAACTGCAACTTCTCAGAATTGCCTCTCTGAGCATTTCTAGCTGTGTTCTGAGAAGCAGGACCTCCCATAGACTAGTCCTCTTAGCCTAGATCTAAGAAAGACATTTTTGGCACTGAGGGTGGCAGAGCCTGGCCCAGGCTGCCCAGAGAGGTGGTGGCTGCCCCATCCCTGGCACCATCCCAGGGGAGGTTGGGGGGGCTCTGAGCACCCTGCTCTGGGTGCAGATGGCCCTGCTTCCTGCAGGGGGGTGGCACCAGACGAGTTCTCAAGGTCCCTTCCCACCCAAACCAGTCTGTGATTCTATGATGCTGATCATCTTACAAATATTTTCATTTCTCTGTTATCAGGGTTAAAACCCTTCAGAATTCGAGTGGGCTGAGGGGGCTCAGCACCCAAAGGGAACAGGGGAGCACTTGGAGGAGCGGGGAACTGCCTGGCTGGGGAGCCCAGTGACATATCTAGAAGGTTATGCTCCACCTCACCTCCCCACTGGGGTGTTCCAGACAGGACAGGCAGGGTGGCATTTTGTGCCCTCATAATTTTCTTCCAGCTCTGTGTGGGTGGAACACTCTACATGGTGAAGCCCCTCTCCACCCTGCGCTTCCCCCTGGGTTTGTACTTCCCATGAACATTAAAAAACATGTCCTAGAGCTGAGCAGGCAATGCTTGAAAACGCTGCCTTCTTTCTCTTTTATTTTTTTCCCTTTCTTTTCCCATTTTCCGTGGTGAATGTAGTACCAGATGGCAGCCTCGCATCCCGGGGAATGGAGCTCTGCAGAACTGACAGCACAGCACGACTCGCAGCGGAGAAATCCTCCTCCCCTCTCTTCCACCACCGAGGCTCCTCCGGCGCTGCAGAGTGAACAGCTCAGCAGCCTTCCCTCACCCAGCGAATGCTGCTGGTGAGCTGAGCAATGCCAGGAGGGGGTTGTGTTACCTGGACGGATGGATGCAACTTGCCAGCAAAGCCCCTCTCTGTGCAAACGAGTCGTGGCTGCCCACTGGGTACCCGCCAGCGCTTGTTGGGTGCCCACGTCCTGAGCTCCCCTGCCCGTGAGCAATCCCAGTTTTGGACCAGAGGGGTTGTTTTCAGCATGTGTTCATGGTGGGGGTTTTTTCATGCTCCCTGGGAACGCTTGGATAAATCCCTCTGCCCAGCCTGGTCTGCAAAAGCCATCGCGGAGGCTGCTGATGGGACTCGTGGGAGCTGACCAAGAAAAACATTTGCGAGCCCTTTTGTTTTCGCTCCGTTTGTCCATTTCCTCCTCAT
Source organism: Ceyx cyanopectus (assembly GCA_013401355.1). Lineage (NCBI taxonomy): Eukaryota > Metazoa > Chordata > Aves > Coraciiformes > Alcedinidae > Ceyx > Ceyx cyanopectus. Next base: position 16,971 of record VYZU01028978.1, on the reverse strand, counting down.
TCCGGCACCAGGGTGACCGTGTTAGGAGGTGAGAGTGGCATCTGGTCCTACCCAGCCCTTTCACTGCCGTGTGCCATCGGGCAGGAGAAGTAGTGGCCGTGCCAGGGCCACGCTGGGGCTGCAGCAGCGCTCGAAGCCGGGCAGGTGACATGATGCTCCAGTTGGAGGTGAACCCCTGGCTTTGATGCTGCCCCTTGCACACCAGTTGCTGCCTTCGATCTCCTGCAGATCCTAGAAGGGAGGACAGCTCCTGCCAGCCACCCTCCCCATGCCAGACAGAGATGGCAGCTGGTTTGAGGTCTTCCAGAGCCTTGCAGCTTTGCTGTGGCACATCGAGATGCCTGTTGGGAAGTGTGGTAGATACGGATCCTGCAGTGGGCAGGTAAGAAAACTCTCGAGTTTGTTGGACAGGTGCCTGGAACATTAGGCTGTTATTGGAAACATGAGGCTTTTATGGTAAGTAATTGTGATGTTATTGGGCGTTTGCCTTAAATAGTCCACCACACTCCCATATGCCCCAGCAGCTGATGCTGAAAGGAGCTCAAAAAGAAGAATAAAATAAAATAAAATAAAAGGAAGGTGAAGTGTTTTTTGTTCAGATGAGATGTAAAATGGAGATGGGGAGCAGCCGTGGAGATGGAATTCTCCCTGGCTCTTCTCCTGAGCTGTGTCCCTGCCGCCCTGGACCTCGTCCAGATCAGACAGCTCTTTTCCAGCTCTCACGAGCTCCTGTGTGCTCACAGATGGATGTGGTGTTCTACTCCTCTTCCTGCCTTCGATGGGAGCAGGGAAGCACTGGAGGAGATACAGGAGACACTTTGAGGGCAAAGAGCTCATTTTCAGCAGGAGTGGAACAGGCCACAGTATTAAGTCAGGTCACCCTGGCAGGTCATCTGGTCACCAAGGGAGCTGTTGGTGTCTTTGGGAAAGGCCAGCCCAGCTGCGTGCCAGTGGGTCAGTAAGAAACAGACCTTCTGGCTCCTAGTGATGCAGCTCTGGGTGTTATTTCCCCAAGTCCCAGTGAGGAGAAGCCTTTTGGCAGCCCGGGAGCTGGATACGGGCACCTTGTGGTGCTGCAGGTTGTGTTCTGCACAGGGCAGAACAGGCAGGGCTTTGAGATCAGCAACGATGTTGTGCCAAGCTGATGTTCGTCCTCTCCTGAGCACCTAGGGAAGAATAAGAGCATCCCCAGAGCTGGGACCAGCGAGAACAGCTACGGCAACTAGGCCACCCTCGCTTGAAATAGCCCATGGGGCAGGATTAGCTCCGTGTCCCCCAAGGAGCATCCCAAAGGCTAAGACATCTCCCTGGAAAATTGGATATTTTCCTTTTTTCTCCTACCTGGGCTAATGGAGCATCTCTTTGCTCTTCACCCCCACCCTTTCTGACTCCCTCTCATGTGCAGGACTGATGATACCCCATCACCCCTCAGGCTGGCCCTGGAATTACTCACAAGCAATGAGCCACCTCCGTGCTCACACAATCACCACTGAGCTGCCCGTGAGAGCTGGGCTGCCAACATCTGACAGCTATAAATAGCCCGGAGCTTGTAGGAGGCAGGAAAACACCTTTGAACTCCCCCAAAATCTGATGGAAATGGAGAGCTGCAAGGGGACAAACCATAAATATTCAGCTAAAAATAAACTTGAGCTCTGTCTGCTGGGTGGGATGAGGGTGGGAGGGTGGGGAAGGAGGAAGCTACCAGTTAGAGAGGGCAAGTAGCCATTGGGACTGACTGGTCCCATTGCACTCGTCAAGCAGGAGGGAGCTGGGGGAGGTTTGATTTGAGACCAAAAGACAGGAGCAGACTGGACCACGCTGTGCCTCACTGTGTGATGCAGCCAAGCCAGGCCCATGGGCCACATCCTGACCTCCTTGCTCAGCCCACACCCAGCACGGGGCTTGGCTGCAACTCAGGGCTGATCTTCAGCATCTCCCCTTCCAGTGAGAAGGTGTCTTAAAGGCACCACCGAGCCACTTTCTGGGACCCTCTGTCCAAACCTTCCCACTGTCAACCCTCATCTTCCTCTCCATTAGCCCATCCTCCTCCTCCTTCTCCTGCCGTAGTCCTGGAAACCAGAGGCCAGGATGCCTCGGCCCCGGGTGACAGCCCCTCAACAAAGGCGGCTTTCAGAGCCCCGGCGGGATGGGGTCGTCCCCAGCGCCCCTTCCTCCCAGCCCGCCCTGCACAATGCGGGGCGGCGAGTGCTGGGGGTGGCCCGGAGTCCCCGGGGATGCCCAGTGCCGCCCCAGCCTCGGTGGGTCCTGGCTCCTCCCCCCCATCGCCCCCTCCTCTCCCTTTCACGTTTCGCAGGTCAGGGGACAGGGTTCACGGGCTCCTCTCGGCGACGGGGCGAAGGTGGATTATGGAGGGGGCAGAGGCTCATTCTTGTCACTGTTGCGGGGTGGAGACCAGGTCAGGAGTCCTTGAAACCCCTCACACACCCTGGTGGGTCCCCAAGTGTCATTCAGGCTGAAGGAAGTTGTCCATCAAAGCTGGGGAGGGGGGACGGGGACTGTGGGAATACCTGCGGGCAGCTCGGTGGCCAGGAGGCAAGAGATGCAGAGGGACAGCAAAGAAAACTCTTCCCTCTTTCTTTTTCCTTCTCCTTCTCCTTCTCCCTTTTCCCTTCTCCCTTTTCCCTTTTCCCTTTTCTCTTTCCCCTTTCCTTTTCCCTTTTCCCTTTCCTTTTCCCATTTTCCTTTCCCATTTCCTTTCCCATTTTCCTTTTTCCCTCTTTTCTACTGATTTTTTATTGTTGTTTTTTCTTTTTGCAAGCAGGGAGGCAGGGGCTCTGCCTCATCTCTTCTTGCTGCAGCTCTGATGTGGGGACATAAGGCAAATGGGGATGCAGGTGACAATGCTGGGGTCAGACCAGACGACCTTGAAAGGTCCCTTCCCACCCAAGCTGTGATTCCATGACCCTCCCACTACTCCCTCCAGCATCAGACATGTGCACAAGCCAGTGCCCGGTGTGGCCTGCTCAGGGGACATCCCCCCAGGCTGGCATCTCACGGGTTGCTCTTGGAAGCTCCTGCCCACCCAGTGCCACCTCTGCCCTCTCCTGTCGCATCCCCAGCTTGTCCCGGGGCCCCTGCCCGGTCCCTGCGTGCAGAGCTGGGCGAGCGAGAGGCTTCCCCTCAGGCGGCAGCTTCTGGGAAGCCGGTGACAGAGGAAGGAGCCGCGGTGGCTGCAGACAGGGAGTGCTCCTCGTACCCACCCTCCAGCTCCTTCCTGCCTTGCTAAGCTCCACTTTCCTGCAGCCGGGTCCAAGCTCTCCTTGGCCGCTGCCTCCCGCCCTTGGTGCCTGAAATAACCCCCCCGTGCAGGTCTGGGGCAGAGCTTCTGGGCTGGAGTTCAGCCCTGGCAGAGAAGTGAAATGCAGAAGAAGGGGTTGGTGTCCCCTGCACGAGGTGACCCGTGGTGTGCTGGGGCTTGTGTTGCTCCAGCCTCTGCGGGCTAATGTCACCTCCTCCGGGGATGGAGAGGCCCCAGGGCCACTTTGGAGCTGCCGCCACCATCACTGTGCAGCCTCCAGGTGCAGAGAGGGCTCTGAGGTGGTGGGGAGGCCGCGTCCCTGTGGTCTCAGCCTCTTACAGATCACAGCTGGATGCAGCACAGGGGGATCTTCAGGTTGGGAGAGGGGGATCCACCTCTGGAGAGGTCCCAAAGCCATCCGTGACCTGTGGAAACTCGTGGGACACTCCTGCTCTCCTCAGCCTCAGCTGCTGGGTCTCAGCCCTGCCTTTGGGTGCCTGTGTGACCCGTTGGGGTGTCTGCAGAGGGGTGAGGAGCAGATCCACCCGCAGCCTAACAGGGTGATACGTTCTGGGGGGCATTCAGTCCCTGAGATAACTCATAGCCCATGGTGCCACGTGGAGCCAGACGTGCCATGCATGAGAGTTTCACCTCTCCCCTCCATCCCACCCTCCCTCTTCTCCCTCTCCCTCTCTGTCCCCAGGATCATCATGTATTCCAGGAAATGGGGAATTAAATGGCGTTAATGAGCCTCTCTGGCAGAGGTTTCAACGAATTCTCCAGCCTGCTGGCTGGGAACGGATGGGTTCAGGGGAGGGGAGGATGAGGGGCACGTCTGGGGCTGAGGAACCTCCTTCCTCCCTGCATCGATCAGCTGTCAACCCCTTGGAGAGGCTCCAAACATTAATTCCCCCGTGACAGCCCAGTTATGGGATGGGGAGGGATAATGTCCTGGATGGGCTGAGACCTGCCAGCTCTGCCAAGCTAGGAGAGGAGAAGTGGTCTCTGGCTGCTGGATGGTTTTACTCTCCTGACACTCACTGCAGGGCTGTTTGTGCCTGTTCAGCATGGCAGCTGGCTGGGGAGGCACAGAGGGTGCCCAGGGTGGGACGCAGACAAACAAGGGGCTGTTCTAGGCTGGGGGGTGAAGGTTAGCGGGGTGGACAAGCCCACTGATCTAAACCAGGATGCTGCTGGTCTTCTTAGCCACCTGGTCATGCTCTGTCTCACCAGCTCTGCTCTCCTGGCTGACCCCACCAGCTGCACAGGCAGGAAAGAAGGTCTGACGGGGCGGCCTCGCTCTGCCCCAGCTGACGTGCCCATCTTCAGGCAGGCTGCTGGTCCAGGGGGGTGTCTCTGGGCCCTGGCACGTCCCCTGCCCTGCCCCTCAGCCTCCTGACGCAGCCCAGGTCTATATGCAGCCGATGTTTCCTGTCTGGGGGTGCACAGGGAGGCTGCTCGCTTGCTTGCTCGCTTGCTCGCTCGCTCCCGCGCTCGCTCTGTTCCCTCTCGGCCAAGGGCAGGAGGGATTCAGTGTCCTGGGAAAAGTAAAACTTGAAAGCAAAGCTGGGCTCGGCTCGTCATTGTCGGGAGGCTTTCTTTTTATTATTATTATTTTTTTTCTCCCTTTTTGATGCATTTCCTCTGGGTCGTTTCCTTTTGATGCGCAGCGCGGGTTAAAAATACGCTTCCGCTGACATCACCCGCTGTCCCCTTCGGAAGAGAGCTGGTGCTGCTCTCCCTGAGCACCCCAGGGCTTTGCATTCCTCTGACCACCATGAGAAACACGCCTGGAATGAGCAGCAGGGCCAGCCCCGGGGCAGCTGCTGGGGACTGGGAAGGACCAGCCAGGGAGATGGGACTCTGGGACTCGTCGTGGGTGTTGGTGGTTGGGTTTTAGGAGCTGCTCTGTGCATGGGGGAAATTTGGCCTCGTTTGATACCTGTCAGGTGAGGGCTGCTTGGGAAAACTCAGCTCTTCCCTCACCCCAAGCAGTGGCTGTCATGGGGGGAAGAGGATGGGAGACCTGCTGCTGCTGCTTGTGACTGTTGTCTGGTCTCTGCTGGAGAAACCCAGGGCTGCTCTGGATCTAGGCAGTCCCCTGCAGATGCCACTGGGCAAGCAGGTCCTGAGATGTGCACATTTTGTCCTCACTGCCTCTGTCCAAGCCCCATCAGCCATCAGCAGAGGTCTCAGCAGGCTGGGACTGAGAGGTTTGACCCACAAGTGTTGGTGGGCTCAAGTGAAGTGCTCACAGGGTCTCTCTATTGCAGCTCTGTGGGACCAGCACCCTGCTGTCTCACATGGATCCAGCCTAGGGCCTCCTTCCCATGTCTCCAGCCTCCCAGGACCACCCCCCTGCACATCCAGTGTCTACACTGCTGCTGGGATCACCTGGCACCACCTCCCCTGTGGGGTGGGACCTCAGCTATTGCTCCCTGTGGAAGGGCTGGGGCTGTTGGCAGCAGGTCGGTGTCTCCGAGTTGTGTGGAGGGATGAGCACAAGATTTGCTTGAGAAACCAAGACCTTTGCTGAGACCCAGCTGCAACTCCACGGGAGGGAAGCTGGAGCTGTTCCCTCTCTGGAGCCCTCTGGGGATGGGGGGGGGAGGTTCAGGCATTTCTCCCTGGGCTGCTGCACATGCTGCGAGGTCCCAGGGATCCTGGAGGAAGGGTTATGGCCAGAGGCCCCAGATATTTATACAGCTGTGGCTTCAGCTGTTTGCTTTGAGCTGGGTGGCCCTGAACTTCCACAAAATATTTGGTGTGTGGAGCCATGGCTTGTGCTGCGGGCTTGGGTAGGGAGTCAGGGAAGTAGGTGGCCTGGTCTCTGATGGCTGAAGCTTCTGAGAAAGGATTTCTCCCCGAGCTCTCGCAGTTTTCCCATCCTGATGAAAGCTTCTGGGAAGACAAATCTTGGAGCTGCTGGCTCCAGAAAGGCCGGGTTGTCGTGTCAGTCAGTTTCAGAGTGAGTCTGGGAGGGAAAAGCTGTCCTAAGGAAAATGTGTCTGTGGAAAAACGGGACGTTTCAACTGCTTCCAAACATGTGCTTAATGAGGAGAGATGTGGAGGGGAGGAACAGCTCCAGTTCAAGCGAGCCACCATCTCCTGATGGAAGGGGTTTGCTTGGGAGGCTCCTGGCTGGCCTGAGCCACAGAGGGTCCCCAGGATCTGCCACACTGAGCCTCTGCTTCATGGCCAGAGCATGGGTGCAGTTCCCCCCTGGCACCCCCTGCCACCTCGCTGCTCCCCCTCTCCAGATGTGCCACGTCAGATGAAAAAGGAGCATCTTGCCCCGTTTTATCCCCTTCCCCAGCTAACTTCACCAAGAGCAAACCTCATGGCTGGCCTCCTCCACCTTTCCCACAGGAAGATGTCACCTCCTGCATCCCTCCCTGCCTGTTTTCTCCCTCGGGCCAGCTGCCTCCTCCTCCCTCCCAACAGTCCTGCCATCCCCTGAGCTACGGGGCAGCAATTCCTCTGTCCCCGATGCTCCCGGAGAGATATTGAGGTGCAGCCACTTCCCAAAATACCGGGGGATGTGACCTGGGGGCTTCCCACGGGGAGTTCTGCATCCCAGGTGGGATCTCAGCTGCCCGATGAAGCTTTGAGGGCACCTGGGCGTGAAGATCTGAACCTGGGGTGGGCTGTCAAAGGCGCGGTCAGTCCCGGGAGCTTCGAGGAGCGCTTTGGCTGAACCGCGACAGCGCTGCCCAGAGCCCGGGGCCGAGGACGAGCCGGTGGCATCCAGTCGGGATGACAAATGGGGCAATTGCTCCATCTTGTGACCCAGCCTGCAAATGCAGCACAGCTGTCGGGAATGGGGCTGTCGGGGAACGCAGCGAGGGGAGCCCCTCCATCCCAGCAGGACATGGAGGGGCTGCAGCGTGGCCAGGGAAGGGACACGGAGCTGGGGAAGGGTCTGGAGCAGGAGTGTGGGGAGGAGCAGCTGAGGGACCTGGGCTGGTTCAGCCTGGAGAGAAGGAGGCTCAGGGGAGACCTTCTGGCTCTGACAGCTCCTGGCAGGAGGGTGGAGAAAGAGGGGGTGACATCTCCTGTCCCCAAGTGATGGGACAAGAGGAACCGGCCTCAAGTTGCCCCAGGGGAGGTTTCGTTTGGGGCTGAGGAACAATTTCTTCCCCCCGCAGGGCTGTCCAGGGCAGAGGGGGAGTCCCTGTGACCCCTCGAGGGGTTTCCAAGCCCCCCGTGGAGCTGTGGTGCTGAGGGACACGGGGCAGTGGTGCCCTGACAGTGCCAGGGGATGATTGGACTGGCTGATCTCAAGGGTTTATTCGCACCCAAAGGATTCTGTGTTTGAACACACCTCTCCGGGCAGATCCTTCCCCCCAGACCCCCCCAAACCCCCTCCCCAGTTGCACCCTCGGGACTTTCTGTCCCCAGCTGGAAAACCGCCTGTCCCGGGCTGGGTTCAGGTTCATTATCACCAGCAGCTGGGCAGGGATATACCCGAGATAAACAACGGATCCAGCCAATGGGAGAGTCCCTCCCATTGTGACGTTAGGCCCCTATATAAGGGCAGGGGGCGGCCCGGCGCAGGGCGCGTGTTTTCAACGGGGGCAGCGCTCTGGACGCAGGTAGAGCCTCGGGGGTTCTCCCCTTTACCTTCTCCTCACTTCTATCGGTAGCACGGGGCTTCCCCCCCCCCTCTGTGGTATTTTGTCATCTCAAACCACGGGTTTCATCTTTTTTTCCCCTCTTTGGGGGGCTGCGGGTGAGTGTTGGGGGGTGTTGAGCTGCAGGTAGCATCTCCAAATCTCTTCCTAATCTTGCTCAGAGTCCCTCTGATGATTTATAGCCGGGCAGGCTGAGCACAGAGCACCTCTGGAAGGGGTTTCTGAGCTCGGAGGAGGTGTTGGGGATAAACTGAGGGTGCCCCAGCACGGGCAGCAGCTCCCTGAGGGGCTTCACTGCTCCCTGAGGGGCTTCGCTGCCTCCTTCCTCCCACCCGTGAGAAACGATGACGTGGAGGAGACAATGGTTAGGCACCGACCGCCTCTGCCTGTCTGCGACCGGGGCCCGGGAATGGTCTTGACCGACAATGAGCCTCCTCGGCTTGGCTGGAGGGCTGCCCCTTAATGGAAAGCAGAGGTGGGGGAAAAAATAATAGTAATAATAATAAAAAAAGGCTGAGAGATGCCCAGGAGCTCTCTGGGAGACCCGGCAGCAGCCTGTCATGCTATAGATCACGCAGCTCCCTCTCCGAACATAAAAACAAAAATTAAAACCATTTACGGGAAAAGCAGTTTCCCGGTGATTTATAGCCCCGGGCTGGGCGGGGGGAGGTCGGGGCCGCCCCGGGGGATGCTGTTCTCTTCTCCCCCCCCCCCCCCCTTCGGGCAGTGTTTTCAGTTGGGAACGGCCCCTGGATTCTGTTGCTCGGAGGAAACCTCGAGGAATTTCGGCGTCAGTGGAACGTGGGGGTGTGCAGCTTGGCGTGGGGACTCTGCTGGCGTTGAGGATGGGGAAAGTTTGTATGAGATCGGCTCCTGACTGTTGTGTGGATCTCGTGGTGAGCTGCTGGGAGGTTCCTTTGCTTGCTTAGGTTGGAAGAGCCCCCCGAGAGCGAGGGGATGCTCTGGTGGGTCTCCAGTCTGGGACTGGGGGCATCTCAAATGAATATTAAGGAGGACAGCTTTGCTCCTCTCACCCCAGAGCTGTCACCCAGGGGGTCTTCTGGGAAACCTGAAATGCTTTTGGTGTCGTTCAGGTAATTTTCCCAGGGCAAGGGTGGGGAAAAGGCACGGAATGTCACCAGGACCTTTTGCTGAGGTAGAGGACAGTATTTCTCAGTTTCTTGGATAAAGCTGGGGCTTGGGACATCTGGCATCAGCCCTGTCTCTAATTTCCCGGGTGCTGTCACCTGTCTCCAAGCCCCGAGTGCTGTGACTGTGACACGAGCATCTGTGGCACCTTTGGAGGGGCTGCTCCCTGCCTGGGGACAGCTGGGGTGGGAGTAATTCCCCCTTCTCCCCTCCTGGTGCCATGGCACTGGTGGCTATGGAGTTAGCCTCGATATCCCAGAGAGGAGCAAGCCAGAAAGTTGAAAAGCAGGCCCTAGCACTTCAGAGGCATCGAGGGATTAGTTTGTGTGGTGCTGTTTTCCACTGGAAAGCACAAATAACGTGTGGCCTCCCGGGAAGCATCGCTGCCTGCCTGTCCCCCTCAGCGGTGACGGGGGTCTCGGGGGAGAGCACGGCAGGGAGGCAGCAAAGCAGAACCCCCAGCCGTGTGTAGGTGACAAGCCTCATGCATCACAGTCCAGGATGTCACGGCTCTCATGGAGATAAATGGGGAGGTGTCCCCAGGAGAACTGGGGAGTCACTTCCACTTAGTGGGCTGCAGGAGCTGGCCCGAGGCAGCTCAGCAGAGACAAATGGCTCCAGGGTGGTCACAGCTCAGCTGCTGCTGGAAGGGGGAGCCTCTCCCACCCCACAACCCCCTGGCAAGGCAGGGAAGGGGCTGGGGCATCCTTGTGAGCAGACACATGGGTGCAGGCAGCCCCGTGGTTGGGTCACAAGAGCGAGGCTGGAGGTTGTGCACACTCGTGTGAGCTGTGAGTGAGCAGGGCATCTCTGGAGGGCTTTGCTAAGGGTTTGGCAGGTGCCCTCTGGATATTTTGTGGAGCTCCCAGGCTTCAAGATGTGGGAAGTGTCTAAAGCTTTAATCAGCATAAAAACCAAGGGAGACCAAGGTGAAAGGGCTGGGTGTGTGGAGCTCTGAAAGGATCATGTGGGGGGTTGTTTCTCAGCCAGGTGGGTGGAGAGAATTTGTCAAGGCAAAAAGGGAGCTCAGAGAAGAGGAATGGGACCTTTAAATTAAAATGGAATGCCCGGGGAAATGCCTTGACAGAGAGATGTGTCAGAACATGGAAGGCTTCCCAGGGAAGTGCTGGAGATCCCGTGGGGACATTGGAAAGCAGGTTAGAGAAAAATGCTCTGTTTGTGGCGGGGTGTCCGGCAGGGCTGAGGGAGGGACCCTGACCCCTTCCAGGCTCTGTCACTACTGGTTGCCTCCAGTTGGGAGTGAGGTTTGTATCTGAGCAGTTTTATCCCTATTTTAGGCTTTGAAACACCAGAGTCTTTCATCTCCAGGCCGAGTTCTGAGATTCTCCACAGAGAAACTCGTGAGCTGAAGAGCTGCCCTCCCTCGAGGAGGTGGCTTCCTGAACATGATGGAGAGAAGCCCAGCCTGGTGGAGAATCCCCAGGGAAAGGGAGATGTCACTTCCCCAGCCCCTGGGGGAGGGATCCATCCAGATCCTGCCCGTGACTGGACCTGGGCTGCATTTAAAGCCTCAATTTCTATGGTCCTGCTTTGATTTGACTAATTGGCCGGCGAGCTGCAGGGAGACCCAAGTGCTGTGTTAAAAGGATGAGATGAAATCAGAGCCCAGAATAAATCATGAGCCAATTTCCAGCATTTTCTTGGCTGGAATGGAATGGCTAATCATTCTGATGGCAGAATTAGCATAATTACTCTACCCACCGGCCCAGGCCAGGCTAAGCAGTGAGGAAAAGCAGGCTGCTCTTTCCCAGGGAGCTGTTCATGGGAGTGATTGAGGGAGTTGTGTGATGCTGATCTGGGAAGAGAGTGTCTTGGTCACGGGGACCCACGGTGGCTGGGGTGGACCCGAGTGTCCTGCCTGCTCTCTGCAGCTGCTGCTGCTCCAACAGAGCCACAGGAGCAGCATTTCCCAGGCAGTGCTCCCATTTCTTGTGCACAGCAGGACCCCATGAGCTCCTTTTATACCCTTTCTTGACAGGCTCACCCTCCTGGTCTACTTTGCGCCTGCATCTCCTGCTTTAATTCGTATTTAATTTGATTTTACTGCAAGCAGGTTCTTCCTTGGGTTTCTTATGTCACACTCCCATTTTTCTCCACAGCCCTCACATACACTACGGTGTTAGAATTGACTTTTGGTGCCTGTGGTGTTTGTAGGACTTTGGATTGTCCAACCCAGGAGGGTTCACCTTGCACGAGGCTCTGGTTTTGCATTAGGTGCCTTTTTAAGGGCAGTGGCTGAAAACTGACAGCAATAAAACTTGTGTTCCTTGTGTCCTACCCCAGCAGGGGTGTCAGGACACGATTTCAAGCCTTTCTGCTGGTTCTTTCCAAGAATATGAAGCTATAAACGACTTTATCCCTTGGCCCAAACTGTAGTCTTGAGGGTGAAAAATCTCCCTGCTGCCTTAGGAGCACTGGGGGGGTTCTAGGACCACTCCTGAGCTGCTAAGAATTGGTCCACTGAATCTGTGAGGGCCTGTGCAGCTTCTGATCCTACTGCAACATTTGAAAGAAATTCTAGTATTGCTTGGGGAAAAAAAACCCCTCTGATCAGCAAAGCAGAAACCTTTAAATGACAATCTGAGTTACTGCAGCCTCCCAGCCACCCGAGTTTCCTATGAGGTTATCGATTGTAGAACAACACTTGTATATTGTGTTAACATCCTTCAGAAGGAGGACAATCCTTGTTTACTTGTTTTGTTAACATTGGAGGACTCCAGGGCCTTCCCACGCACGTTCATTTGCATGTTTCTTCCAATGAAAAGTAATAAAATATTAATATCCTTAAAGGCAAAGGGGGGGGGGAAGGAGGCCTTGGACTGCTCCTCTGATGGAACGAGCTGCATGTTCTCCAGCAGAAGGCCCGGGGAGGGTGGAGGGTGCACGTGAATTGTAACCCAGTCACCTGGCCCTTGAGGATGACTGTGGGGAGCATCCTGCAGCCTCTCGCCCGCTGTGCCACGTGGCTCTGCTCCAGGGGACCTGCATAAAACAGGATGATGTTTTGCAAGGGTTCTTCCACTCAAGGGATTGGCTGGCAGAGCTGGAAGCAACACCCAAAAGCAGGTCTTTGGGGCCTCTCTGGTCCCTGTTGTTCTTCTCCTTCTCTCTCAGAATCCATCCAGCATCCCCTTGGACCCCAACCCAGCAGCTCTTACCAGCTCCGTGGGGCTCCAGAGGCCTGTGGTGTCCCCCACGCAGGGTCTGGCCACGCTGCCCACCTGCTTTTATTTCCTTGGTGAGGAGCAGGAGAGCCCTGGACTCTGGGAGCTGAAGTCATGGGCTAATCAGGATGTATAGCCAGCCACCGAGGCCATGTATATTTAATGAGCCCTGTTAAAGGATTTTTAGAAGTGCTCTCCCCACGGACACGACGATGACTTCTTTGTTTATCATTTTTTTTTTTTTCCCCCTTTCCTGTTGCCACTAATCACTGACTCTCTGCTCCTTAATGGCACCTTTGGGGAGCTCTGGGGATTACTTTATTTATTTATTTGCTCCAGACTGGAGAAAAGGGTCCCACCCCACACCCTTCTCCTTGCCACTGTGGTGAGGCTCGAGGTCCATCTACACAGGAACTTTCTCTGGGTTGTGGTGGGCTGAGAGAAGTAGGATCTGGATCCATCCCCTCTCTGGTTGACAGATGAGAAAAGCTGAAGTGATGACTGGGGAGGATGAGGAGGGGAGGAAAACAATTTCCTTCCTCCTGTCCAGCTGGGCTGGAAGGTGAGCAGTGTGGGGAGCTACCTGTGAGCCCAGGTGGTGGCCCCAAAATGTCAGTAGATGTTTTAGACGTCGACATCTCTGCCCAGGGTCTGTCCTCAGGGCTTTGCCAGTGAGAAAAAGGAGCAGCTGAGCCCTTGGGGGAGGGAGGAGCGAGTGGCTCCTGATGGGGATGTTCATGTTACTGTAGGACCAGAGCATCCCGTTGCACTCAGCCTCTCTGGTGTGATCTCCTCCTGCTCTGAGCATGGGGTGAGCTCTGCCCACCTCCTCCTCCTCTCCCTTCCAGCCTGGGGAGCTACTCTCTGTCCATGGCCTCAGGTTATGTGTGATGCTCTGAGCCTTGGGATGGCATAAACTGAAGGTTATGTCACAAGGAACCATCCTCCAGCCTCCTCTGAAGCTGCCATCCCAGTGCAGGTCTATGTCCTGTTGGGACCTGAGCTGGGGACCCCATCAGTGTCACTGCTGGGGGGCTGGATGACTTTGCTGCTGGGTTATCCTAAAGCTCCTCCTCTGAGCTGAAAGTCTCAGGGATAGGTTTCTTTAATCTTGAATCTCAAGCTTTGGGGGAAAGCTGGAATTTAAAGTCTCTGAAAGAGGTTTTGCTTTAGCCCAGAGTAGGATGGGAGGAGAGTCTTGGGGTCAGTGGGAGTAGGGCTGGTTATTCATGGTCGATTTAGGTGGGTCATGTCATCCCAGCTCACCTGCAGGCAGCATCAGGAAGGAGGGAGACTCTAGCTTGTGGGAATCAGTAGTTTTGAGCCCCCTCTGAGTATTTCTCTTCATCTTAGGCTTGTGTTGTTTATTAGGGCTGCCAGACCTCAGGGCAAGGCAGCAAAGAACCAGATGCAGGGGCACAACCTGCTCAGGTTATACCTCAGTTCTTGGCCCAGAGACCCAGAGGGCAGCTCTGCTGTCCTTTGTCACCCTAAGTGGATACTTGCTTGTGATTCTTTTGCTTTGCTGGCCTTTTTCTCAAGTATCTGAGGGCATCTTGGACAGTGCCAGATGGGCTTGGAAATCATTTCCTAGAGAAAATATGGCCTTTTTTTTTTTTTTAATTTAGATATATTTGTTTTATTTTTAAGATGAAAGACCAAAAGCTCTGCTTTCAGAGGGAGGTGTTGCATCTTTAATTCTGTGAAGGAGGAAAAGAGCCAAGAGCTGAAACTGGCTGATTCCCAGGCTTCCAGCACTGGTGCAGCCACTCAAAATCTTCCTTCCTGCAAGGTCACGGATGCCAGTTTGCTGAGGAAGGCTGGGGGGCTGCACCTCCCCCTGGCCCCTGCTAAGGCTGCCTAGTTCACAGCAGTTCCTCCCCCCCAGTAATGGAATGCAATTAGAGAGAAGCGGAACTGGCCCCGGCCCCACGCTCTTCCCAGCTGAGGTTGCTTCACATCGGGGCTGCTGAGTGGCAGAAAAGTCTCCTTCCTCTCCCTGCATTAATTTGCACTTGGTTCTGTTGCTGGCTCTCCCCCCTGGCCAGCCCAGTGCTTTTAGACCAACTGGAGGGAGCCAGAGGAGCTGCTGAAGGGCTCTCCAGAGCCCCGGGGCTTTGCCCCTCTCAGCCCCTGGTAGGTGGAGCAGCAGCAGATCCAGGCAGGGAATTGAGAGGGCTCTTCCCAGTCAATGTTCCCACGCCTCTGTGGTTGCAAACTGGTTTTCCAGCCCCTGTCTTCATTGCTTTTGCCCTCTTCCCCGGCTCTGAGAGGTGCATGAGGCAAACAGTTACTATTCCCAGATGTCCTGCTGCTTCCCAGTTGGCTGCACTTTGCCAGCGAGCTGTGGTCAGCCCAGGACAACCTGTTGCCAGAGCTTTTCCTGTTCCTGAGCTTACACCAACCCTCCCCATCCTCCTTTGGCACCAAACTTGTCCCTGGCCGGGGATGGCTGCCTGCAGAAGCCAGGAGGTGCAGGGTCAGCCATCCAGCCCTCGAGACCTCCAGGAGCCAAAGAGTAACCCCAATATCCTTGGGGATCCTGGGGGGTCCTTCCCCACTCTCCTCCAGCCCCTGCTCTGGGGAGCTGGGATGATCCTCAGATGTGTGAGTGCTTCTTGGTGTCAAGAGCAAGGACGTGGTGGCTGATGCCACAACCCAGCCAGAGGCTTGTGCATTCAGATCCCATTCTCTGTGTGACCTGCCTGATTTCCCTGCTCTTGGGGGACAAGTCCCAGGCCAGCAAACCCCAGGATGAGCAACCACATCTTGCTCCAGCTGTGGCACCCAAGCAGAGCCCTGTGGATTTTTACCCCGCTTGCTTTCTCTGCTCCCAAACTAGCACCAGGTTATTGCATCCTGCAAAGATTAAGGGCGAGAAGCCTCCAAAGCCTGTCTGGGATTTCTGGGTGGGTTTTACCCAGCCCAAGGAGGCTGGATAAGCCCCCAAGCCCCCGCGTGTGCCGCGCACGGGAAGTTCTGCAGCGATGCTAATGGCAGGGAGAAAAGCCATTAAAGGAGGAAGAGTTGAGGTTACAATATTGTGCTGAAAAGTTTATTGCTGCCTGTAGAGACATCAGGTCTGTACTTCCAGGATTACTCAGTGCTTAATGCCGAGCGCCGGCACATTAGTTTTGCCGGGAAGCCCATTTGGGGTTCTTCCAAAACGGAAAAATTAAAGGGCTTCCCTAATAAATGCACTCTCCAAATAATAATAATAAAAAAGAAAGGCTCCAAGCCCAGCTCAGGAACCCGAATCGAAGCAGCCAAGGTGGGAGAAAGGCAGTAGCACTGGGGGGGGATCTGTCCTTGCTGGCTGGGTTGTGGATGGGGCAGCGTTTGCAGCTGGTGGTTGTGGGAAGTGACTTTGGCACCTGCTCCTTTCCTCTGCCAGGGTCTCCTAAGGCTACGATGTGAATTTCAACAAGAATTCTGGTGCACAGTGGGTAATTTCCTTGGGAAATTCTCCTTATTTTACTGGCCAAAGGGAACTGGACTTGGAAGAGACTTGCAGGTAGCTTTGCCGTCCATCTTTGCACGCACAAAAGGGAGCAGCCGAGTCCGAGTCCCAGGCTGCATCCAGGCTGATGGGCTGCTCCTTTCCCAGCATTTAGCCCAGATCTGGGAAGCCAGTTAGTGCCCGAAATAGCTGCAGGCCGGGTGGTGTGGCCGGGGCAGCAGTGTCTGCACAGCCCTGGGTCTCAACTCGCTCCTGCACTGGCACCTCCCTCTATCCAAAATCAATCAGCAGCAGGTGCCAAGACACGAGTTAGACTCCACGTCTCTCTGTGACTAGTAGAGACTCTGGACTCGGCGTAGGCACTGCCTGGAAATCCAGTTGAGCTCAGAGCAGCAGCTCCGTGCCAGTCTCAGCGGGTCCAAGAGCTGCCCATGTCACCGGGAAGACCTCAGACCCTGCCTGGTGCAGGTCAGGGCTGGGTGCTCTGCTCTTGCTGTCTCCAGGATTGGAGAAGCTCAGGGATGTGCGTGTGGTCTGAGGTGGGGGTTCAGTTTGGTTGGCCGTGTGTGCTGGGGAATCCCAGTCTGGGAGAGGAGAGAAAGCTGCTGTGCCCACAGTCAGTAGAGAAGAGGTGGCAGTAGCAGAGGGGTGGTACAGCTGCAGATTTCAGGGAATACATGGGGTTTGGGGAGTGGGGAGAAGGGCATTTTCACCTCAGGGTGAAAACAGACCAGCTCATTTCAGAAAGGTGCTCCGTCCAAGCTTTGGATGCTCTGCCCACCAAGGGATCTGGAAGCCCACCCGTGTCCCCCCCCCTGCTGCCGCAGTACTCTCCATCTGCAAACCCTGCTGGGGAGAGCAGCCGCTTGGCCCTCGCCCGGGCAGAGGCTTGGCACACAAACCCATCTGTGCGGGGGCAGTGCCAGCTTCTCTGCTCACCACAACTCCCTGCCCTGCCCTCCCCGGGGAGCAGCTCTTCCCTCGCCGAGCCTCCTGGGCGGCGGGTTCATTAGCGCGCATTAGGCGGGTCGGTCCCGGGGTGAGCAGCTGGGAGCTCTGGGGAATACGTTCCAGCTTCTCTGCTCTTTCCTCCTCTTGCAGCTCCTTCCCCGGGCCTCAGTTTCCCAAGCTGTGCAAAGCAGCAGCTGTCCAACCTGGGTTGCTCCTGGCTGTGGTTAAATCCATCCCTGTCCACCAGGACTGGTCCCTCACAGGAGCACTTTGCACACCCAAACATATCAAAGCATCACCTCTTTGGTCTTGTAATATTTTATTTTTTTTTTT
>VYZU01028963.1:0-19468 GCA_013401355.1 Ceyx cyanopectus | reverse complement strand
TCTGCCAAGGCTGAGTGGGGCTGCCACGGCCACTGGCAGGCAAGCTGCAGAAAACTGGAGGAGAAATTCCCAAGCCAGGGCAGATGAAGCCACTGAAGTGAACTAATCTGCAGGGAGTTGCAGCGAGTTCACATGAGTCACCTGGGTGTGGATGTCAATGTCTGGCCAACACGATAAGTGGATCCCCCCCCCCCCTCCAACCACCTACACGGGTGGAATTATTCAGACATCACCTGATCTTCCCTGGTGACTACAAAGCCACCCAGCAGCTGAACTGGGTGCCTCTGTTCCTGGGAAACACGGGAGGCACCAGGCTACCAGCTCTGCAGCACCATTAGCATTCCTTCCAGATAAATACACCTCCAGAGACACCGACCCAGCACCAAGCCTCCCTATCTTAAGTGCACATCTGCAGGGATTTAGCCAGATGTGCAGAAAGTCAGGTCACCAGGAGGGCTTTATAAACAGCAAGGACACGACAGCATCCCCACGACCACTTGGGTGTTTGCCAACACCTGTGCTCTTGAGCAGGGATTAGGAGGTGGCTCCAGAGGTTTCCCCATGCCAAGCTTCTGTTTGCCACCCCCTGAACTCTACCAACCTCGCCAGTGCTGCTGAGGACTCTGGACAGCAGATGAGTCACCCCAGCAGCTCCAGGGGGGTGTGTGTGTGTGTAAAAAACTACATCAAACAAAACCAGCAACCCCATTCCCTCCCACCCTGTGCATTCCTCTAGCAATTCCCAGCACAGATTCTCCAGCTCTCCCCAGTCTGACATCACCCCTCACTGCAGGCACTCGCTGTACTGAGGGATACCCAGGGTTTGGGAAAGTACAGTGCACCAGAGTTTGTCACATCACTGGGCTTTAAAAATGGTTCTTTTTCTCAGGACTGTGGTGTGCAAAACCCTTCTGAACCTTAAACTGGGGTTACAAATGGAACTGTTGATTTTTCTGCACGCTGCATTTTAAACTCCACCAGCTCCTATCGACGAAGGGGGAGAAAATTCACTACAGAATTGTAGTTAATCATTGATTTTCAAAGCTACAATTTCTTTTTCTGCTGGGTCAGCTCCCTACAGGCCAGACTCAGCTCTGCCATACCCAGCACAGTGGACAAGCCACAGAGTTGCCTTCTACACACATTATTTTTAGACAAGAAAACATCAAAATTCAAGATCACTCTTAAAGCTGCTGAATATTCACTACCAGGCATAAGTAAAATTGTCCAGGATTCTTTTGATACCACAAGTGCTCAAAATATCTGCAGAGCACTCTACCAGCAACTCACAAGCTGATGGTGGATATAATTTTAGTGTCCTAAATTTGGGGTTTTTTGGTTGCTTTTTTATTTTATGACGTTCCTCTGGCGTTGGAACAACCCACAAATAATAAATGGCAGAGGCTTTAAAAATTATTATTATTAATTTTTTTTGGTGCTATTGCCAAAAGGTTAAAATCCAAGAGTTTTCTAAAGATACTCTGTTGGGAATCAGAGCAAAGGTGCTGCCTATTTGAGGTGCATTGTCACCACAGCACAAATCAGAGCACATCAAGCTTCCTCCCCTCCACTGCTAAAAATGGGTGTAAATTGCCAGTCAACAGTGGTACCACCAAACAGCCCATGGGAGAGATGTGCCCCATCTCTGTCACCATCAAAGATGTTAGAGTGCCACCTTCAGTCTGAAAATGTGGGGAGAAAATCCCTTTCACATCCAGCCATGACCTAGGGAGGTTTTCTGGTTGCTGCAGCCACAGGTTCCCATTTGCCCCCTGCACAAACACAAGCTAAACCATCACCTCCAACCAGTGAAGCTCTGTCTTTGCAACCACTGAACATTACTTCAGGCTTTTGCCTGCCTTAGAAATTCATGGGATGAAGCCAGAAAGCTTGAGTAAAAGATGAACCATGCCTCAAGTTACTTCTAGGTAGAAAACCCCCCAGATTTCTGACTCCTATGGAATTATTTAGAACAGGTCTGCTGGAGAAATACATACATCATGCTTTACACTCGGGTTTGCTAGTGCAGAAGGGAATGGTTTTCATGTTAAAGGGTGATGGAAACAAAGTGTTTCTCATTTTCAGAGGCAGCTCTGCCAGTTCAGACCTAAGGAACACACCAACTGCAAAGCACTGCTGGGAACTCCAGTGCCAGGGCAGCAGCAGCCCCAGCAGCCCCGGGCACGGCCGTGCAGGCTTGTGGCAAACCACTGATGTGCAAAGCAGATGCATTTCCTATTCCACAGCTCGTGGGGTTCCACCAACCTTTCAACAGCACTGCAGTGAGACCCTGCTGTTAGTTCTCAATTTAAAACTGGCTCATGAAATGCAAAACACCCCCAGCTACATGACACACTGCAAACCTCCACCTAGAGCATATCGTTATATAAAACTGCATCTGCATGAGGGACTCGGTCTGTGCATAATTTACCCACTTCCCCATTCAGCACATAGTAATTAGTCATTGCTGACACTTGGATGAATGGGAATTCTGAGAAAAGTTCTCCCCTTGCTGCATTTATTGCAAACAACGTGAGGTTAGTTTTTGGTCCTTACCTAATTTGAACCGTTCATCCGCAAGACTAATTTGTTAATCAACTGTTTGCTAATTGAAACTTCCTTTTTTTTTAAATAAAAACAATCATTTTGACACAAAATCAGCTTTGAGAAGCAGAAGCATTTTCCAAGAGCAGAGTGCCTCCCCCCCAAAGCAATGCTGGCTGAGGTGGGATAATGAAAGGAGCAGCATAATCAGCCAGACTAGAAAGAGGCAGCGATGGACTTGGTTATCTCACTGTGCTAATCCTCCATCAGGTGACTGCTCACAAGATTTCTTTAAGCCCTCATTACAGAGGCAGAAATCCACAACTAGGACATACACTGTAGTGACCCCAAAGTAACGTGGTTAACCTCCAAAAGATCCTGGGGGGGGGGAGGGATTTATAAGCCGACCAGCCCACGACTAACTGCCTCTTTGAAGGGAGGTTCTGCCTCTGCAACAGCAGAGTTGGAGACAAATCAGAGCAGGGTTCTGCTGTTTATCCCTCTGAAGGCAAATAAATAATGGATTGAAGCATTATAAATCAGAACCAGCTTTTGCTGACCTGCCAGAAGACACACAAATCAGCAAGTGGGGTTTGGGATCTGCTTCCAGGAGCTCTGAACCTGCAGCTTGGCAGCAACGAGGCTTTTAATTCCCTCATTAAAAGGCCTCATGACTGAATAGCTATTAATTTTAGCCATATATTAATATATATGTAATTGTATATATAATCATATTCATTCCCCTATTATTCAGGGCAAAAAAGGATCTTAGTCCAAGTTTTGCCTTCCAAAGTAAATGACATATAAAGTAGCAGAGATGGGGGAAAAAAACAACAAAACTCCAAACTCACCTTGATCATTTCTGCCACGTAACTCTCTGGTCCTGTATATTCTGTTGAATCTTTTACTTTCACCAGGACAATAAAGCACAAATAATGCCACATATTGTGCTCTTCTTTAATGTGCTCTTCAAACGTGACTGTCTTGTTATCAAACTTGTCTCTTTCCAGACCTATGGGAGTGACACACATAGAAGAATCCTTGGAATTCACCAACTGGGACACAGAAAATCAGCTTTGCTGCCACCAAGGACCAGGGCTGGACTCTAACAAGTGCCCACAAAGCAGCCAAGGGAGATGGCATTAGAAACACCACACACACTTACTGTGCAGCACAGAAAACTTGGGGTTAAAGTAAAATCAAATAATAAAAAAAAACCAGGTAGCTACCTCGTGTGCAACCAGCTTGTTGGATTTCGTAACACAGCTCCTATTTTTAGGCAAAATGACACCAAAAGCAACATTTCTGCTTTGCTGCAGACTTCCAAAGGTTACTCCCATCAGTCTGTGTGTTATGCAACTCCTGCCTGACCACCTCACCTCACCACACTGCCCTCCGAGGCTTGGCAGCTTCATCCCCAGTCTATTGAGGGGAGAAACCTCCCCAGGCACTACTCAACACTCTGCACCCTTGGGGAAAAAAAAAGCTGTTGATAAAAATCCCTCCCACTGCAATAGGAAACTGAGCTTCGAGGCAAGGGAGAAACAGAAACTAAGGGCTTGAGGAATGAGGGCACACCAAGTGTGTGTTCCCTGTCCTTCCTGCTGCCAAGAGCTTGGGCACGTGGTCCCCCAGAAGATCACCCAGCTGAGGAATGCAAGGTAGGGACAGCCAGGAATTCAGGGCTCCTGTGAGCTTGCAGCTCTCAAGTTACTCCTTATTCTTAAGTGTGTTTATACACTTACCACAAATAAAGCAAGTGGTTTTTAAGATTTCTTCTTTCTTCTGCTTTTCACTCCTTAGATCAGCAAAAGTGTCAATGATGACACCAAAAATCAGGTTGAGGACAATGATGATGACCATGAAGAAGAAGAGCAGGTCATAGATCACTCTAGCAGCAAAGAGAGGTTCCTGAAAGACATAATTTAACAATTAACAACCCAAATATATGCACAGCTCACCCTGCCATGCCTTTGGCAGCTCAGCAACACAGCCCGTGCCCCACAACCCCTCCCTTTAGAGGCTCCATTCTTGATGCTCTCCAACCATCTCACAACCTTAAGTGAAACTAAAACATGAGATTACTGAAAGCAAAGCCAGATTAGTCAGCTCCCAGTATGCTCTCTCTGCTTGCTGTGTCCCACTCTGCCCTCTTCTCTCTCTCACAAACACTGAAATGTGTTCTCTCCTCACCCCCACCCTGCAAGACTATCCAAAATACTGCTTTCTATCAATCTGCTTCTACAGCACCAGTGTTGTCCACAAAGTCTTCTCTTGGAGTGACAGCATTCATTCAATCAATGCTAACAACCTTGTGTGTGGACATGAAGTTGGCACTTCCCAGTACCTGTCTGATTGCAGGTCTGAATACCCCAATACCTGCTCCCACTTTTCAGAACTGTCCTGCCTCTTGGGTGCCTTTTATTAAGAATGATTTAGCTTTTAAACTACTCTAAGTTGAAAATAAGGCTAAATACTAGAAAACACTTTGAAATTGAAAACAAAACAGAAAAGCAGTCACTCTGACCAAGGGAGCTCCTTGGGCCCCATAAGTGGTTTTGGGGGATGACCCAAGGGAGGACAACCTGAGATCCCAGTGGGCACAATCAGCTAAAGCAGCAGCTTTGGGCACTGGGAAAAACTCCTGCTGCTTTCACTGGCCATGGCTTTGTATGACACCTCCAAGCAACATCCATCCATCCTTCCTTCCTTCCTTTCTTCCCACAGTCCCAGCTCCAGCCTGGTCCCTGCTGTCTCATCCATTCCCCTTTCTACACATCTTACCTTTCCATGGGGATGCTCCCTACACAAACTTTTCTCCCTAGCATGGATTCAGCTACCACTGCATTTTCCTTCTGCTACCTCATGATGCTCTTTCATTGGCTTGTACTTAGTTCTTCAGCTCCTGAACTCCTACAGCACAGACTGTTGGCTACCCCATTTTCCTTCCTTTGGGCCCCATTCTGGGCTAAAAAAGCCCTAAAAAAGAGATGGGTAAAAGGATATTTGACCTGGCTGCTGTTTAACCTGAGCGTAGAGGGATTTCACTACGTTACATGGCAAGCGGTCCCTCCAAGCTGTGATGAATCCTACATCTGTTCAACAGGAGCACAGAGATGTGCTCCCCAGCCCTACATGGGTATCAGTCTCTCGCCCCCATTCTGGGCTAATTTACCTCTTTGGATGGTTTCCTGAGCACATCACCTACTCCACCCCCACTCCTCAGCCCGTGACTCAGTACGGTAACAATGCACATCAGCAGCGTCTCGCACGTATGCTCTTTATTCTCTTCCTCCATTTCTTCAGCCATCACTTCTGTTAGCACAGCAAGCAAAGACACGTTTCAGAAAGAAAGAAAAAAGAAAGCAAGGAAGATCAGCTTTAAACCATTCTCCCCTTTCTTTGCTGGTCACACTCTACCCCTTGGCAGCACCACCCGATTTCCAGCTGCTGCCGGAGACCTCTCGAGCTCCTCTGAGCACAGAGCCACCAGGGCAGGGCTCTGCCCCCCAGCCCCCCAGCAGCAAGAGTTGTCTTTTGTGCTCAGACTGCTGTCTTCTGCCTGGGTTGGATGTCTCTTTCCATTTCTGCTAGCATGCATGGCTCAGATCACCAGCTGCCTGTTTATACAGAAGCATAGCTTTTTGACAGCTCGGAGGACAAAGTGTTGCCTCTGACACTCTCCCTTGGTGCCTTAACAGATTGCACAGCCTTTGGGCTGCACTCAAAATGGCAACTTCCACTCCTATTTTTCAAATGGCTAAAATATCACTGCTTATGGAGACAGCATTTTGCTGGGGAAAAGAAAAAAAAACCCAAACCACACTTTTTTTTTTTGACCCTCTCTTCCATTTGGTTGAAGCCTCCAAGTTCAGTGCTTGAGCTGGGGAGCTGTTGGAATTAATCACCTCATCTCACACGCTCTCCACGTACCCATTAAAAGTCTCCTGGGTTTCATTTCATCAGAGAAGCAGATCCCACCTTCCCACAGACAGCCTGAGAAAGGCCCAGATCTCTGTGCAATCCAGAAATAGCCAAAGGCCAAGATGGCAGAGGAATGGGGAACGATATGGGTGGCATTAACAGCCCTGGCCACATAAGACCTTGATATCAGGCTGACTATTTATGATCCAACTCCAGCTCTGGATTTTCCTTTTCTGCAACTAGGGTGGATGAGGAGGAAAGCAGCAGCCTCCTCCTAGAGGGGAACAAAGCAGCTATTCTTGTATCAGAGTGGAATCTTGGTTTATCAAGAGGCCACTTCAGCAAAACAGCCACCTCCTCTTGTGAGCACAGGCTCGTGGCCACCAGTGACCTTCTCAAACTGGTAAGGTAGAACACCTAAGAGTATCCATCTTTTATCAAATTATCATTTAGTTTTAAGTTTCTTTAGCTTAATCACATAATAAACTTTGTGTTGTCAATCCTCTTTCAACTTAGTCTCATGACAGCCTTGTTCCTAAATTTATTATACAGGATTTAATCAGAAATGATGATTTATAATTTAAGGTGCTCAACTAGAACAACTGTGAAAACTCAGGGTGTGAGTTGTGAATTCCACAGCAGATACTCACGGTCTGAAGGGATGATTGAAGAACAGTTTTCACTGCTACCTGCTTTGCAGACATCTGAGTAGAGAAACTCTCCTGTCATGGTCTCACCTGCTTCTGTGCGCTCTGAAATCAGAAGGTGATGAATCAAATCCATAGCTCCATATTTTGCCTGATTTCTTCTCAGATATTAAGGTACCCCCTTGTACTCACTGGGTAATTACTGGGCACATTCAGAATAATGTGGTAGAATACTTCTTGATTTGCATTCAATCATTTCAAATGCAAACAGTAATTCATAGAAATAACAGTTTTAGGACCAAAATTATGTATTCATCAGCTCTGAAGTTGAGAAATTGTTTTCTAAAGGACTATGGTCCAGCACACAGTGAATTCTGAAGGTGCCTTGTAAACTTCTTTGCCTTTCTCTGCCTTGCAAGTACCAAAGCAAACCCACTGCCACCCAGCAACGTGTCTCTGGTGTTTCTCCAACTGTGGAGAAACATGACAACAGCATCAGTGAGGTTTGGGTCCCTCACAGGGTTGGCAGAAAAATAGAAAGAAATAGTGGGAATGCCAACTAATCCTTGTCTGAATAGTTGGAGTGTCAGAGAAAAAATTAAGCAACAAAGACACAATAAACCACTCCTCTAACAAACTGCATTTCTCTGCTTCCCACCCACTAAGTCAGGAGCTTGGTGCTGAAGGGTGGAAAAAACCACCCCAATTTTTAACTTGCAATAAGCAACCAAAAGTCTGCACAGTGAAGTCTGCTATGGAGACTGAACTGCAGCAAGGATCTGAGGGAGGTTAATGCAGTCTATACAACTATGAGCAGAGCAGAATGAGAGAGATAAACCTCTGCTTCACAGGAGGATCGCTCTAATGTTCTTCATTTTGAGTTATTTCAGATAAAATATATTCACTTTTGTTATGCTGAAATGAAACCCCACCATGAAAAGCCAATGTAAGCATTAAAGATCTGGTGACCTGAGGCAGAACCAGATTATCCCAGTGCCTTCTCCACAGTGGTCTGCCTAAAGTCAGCTTGCAATTAACCTGGTGGAAGGAGTAGGTGCAGCTGAACTAGACAATCTCCATTGTTCCAGCAAGCAGTGAGGGGAGACAGCTCAGCCCTGTGCAGAACAACTGAAGTGCCATCTCCAGGGGTTCCTCCTGCCCACCCTCTCTCATTTAGTAAACCACTGGAGTGGTTTGACTGCTTTTATCTTTTATTTCCTCCTTCACCAGTGCCTTTTGTAAGCAAACAGCCACCAGACAGGGTGAGGGAATGTCTTGCACGAGGCGGCAGACGCCTGGCACACCCCGAAGAAGGAAAAGCCCAGGGACATGAGTCTCCAGCCACCAACCTGGCAACAGGGTTTCGTTGGGAAGCTTGTCCACTTCCAGGATGAAGTCATCTTTGAAGAAGAGGTAGCCCACGATGGAGAACAGGTAGACCAAGATGAGAGCCAGAACAGCAGTCAGGATGATGGAGCGCCCGTTGCGAGTGACGCTCTTGATGACGTTCAGCAGGGTCTCTTCTCTGTACACCAAGTCAAAGAGCTGGGGGGGAAAAGGACAACAGCACAGGTTGTTTTCTCACCTGTGCTGCCAGTACCACCAGGGGCATGCTCCTTGTTGGCTCAGGACCAGAGTTTGGGGGATGAAAGGGACATTTGAAGCTCACTGAAGACATGACCAGATGGGGCAGCACGTTAACAGCGCTCACCTCGTGTTCTGGAGAGCACTGAAAGCACTTCTTGCCTTTTTCCACTTATCTAAAACACAACATACTAGCAAAAACCACAGCAGGAGGTGAGGCAGATGGGGTCCCTCATCCCCACTGTGCCACTCTCCTGCCAAGCACTTTGAACTGTGAAGAACAGAGGCAGCTGTACCCTCCTCTTCCTCCTGCCAGGCCGGAGCAGCAGCTTGGGAAGCCATCGTTGCCTGGTGCAAGGGCAGGGTGAGTGCTGGATCAGAGGCTGAGCTGTAGCCAGGCTGCTATCACGTGCTGTTATCTTCTCCTGATTACTATCTGCCCCGTGACAATCTCACAAGAGCTCACTGCAAAATGCAACTGGCCGTTTCCTTTCAGTTTATTGAGTGTATCATGAAACGAGTGAGATTTTTTGCCCAAATATTTATTTACAGAGGTTTCCTTCATTTCTCAGTCCTTTGGGTCTGTGACAATTCACCAGTCCAGCCCAAGCAGGTTGCAAGAGGAAACCAGTGAGATATGTTAAACTGGCCCTATGTGAACAGAGGATGCAAAGGGACAAAGCCAAAGTGTTCTGAATGGGACTGAAGCTTTGCTTTCCAAGTGACACCAGCACCAGACACACTCCTGCAGTGCTTATTCTTAGAAGTATGGTGCTGTGCAGGATGAATTCCACCCCAAACAGAAGCACCACTTATGCCAGGCAGCTGTGTGACTCGTGTGAGGTCTGGAGCCTGGCTACAGCTATGGAGATGCTCCAGAGTTAACCAGCTGCTCCCAGAACAGGGACTCTCTTACAGAGCCTGGCAGTAAGAGTGATCCAGCTCAAAGGCTCTGCACCTCTTGACTCACAGCATGGCAACTCCAGAAGTGCCTCCTGCCCAGCTAACTTTTCCATGGCTGGGTTTTTCCATCATTTTTTCCCTCTCATGTAAGAGTTTAAATGACCTTAAGAAGGCTCAAACCTTCACCAGGTAGTGACATCAGAGCCACGACATTTTGAGTTGCTTTATGACCTTAGATGCCTGAGCAGGGCCACATCAATAACAGAATCCCAGCATCACTGGAGTTGGAAGGGACCTCTAGAGATCATCCAGTCCAAGCCCTTCACCAAAGCAGGTTTGCTCAGAGCACATTACACAGGGTCACAGGGGGGTTTGGGAAGTCTCCAGAGGAGACTCCACAGCCTCTCTGGGCAGCCTGGCCCAGGGTTTCATCACCCTCACAGCAAAGAAGTTTTTCCTCATATTTAGATGGAACCTCCTGGGTTCCAGCTCAGGCCTGTCTCCCCTTGTCTGGTCAAAAGAACAACAGCAAATATCTATATACATTAATGCCTTGCCTTTGCAGCCTGAGAGGACTAATGTACATGATAAAATGCTAAATACCTTCAAGGCAACTGCAGATGCATTTACTGTAAGAAGCAGTTTTAAGTTTAACCTTGAGCATATATATAATATCATATTGAGAAGAATAAAAGAGTCTCTGTAGATGCCAAGAAGAGGAGCTGGGGGAGACTTGTAGCCCCTCAACCCAGCTTCTGCTGAGCAGAGTCTCCAGAGTGCAGTTCTCAAGGGCACCTGTACAACAGCTTCCCATAGTAACACCAGGAGCAAGAGGTGTGTGGCACACCTAGGTGGGACTTCACAAACACACAGGCAGGAAAACACTGAGGGCAAAGCAAACACCTACCAAGAGACTATAGAAGAATTCATGGACAAAGAGCCCCAGGGCACAGATCAGGAGGTACAGCAGGTGATAGAGAAACTCCACGTCCATGATCATTGCCTTGTAGCCTCTCGTGAAGGTTCCACAGTTACCCACAAAGCTCATCAGGAAAATGATTTTGTTGCAAACCTAAAGGAAAATGAACCATGAGTTAGTTACATGTGGCTTTCAGGGGGAAAAAAAGGGTAGTTTTTCAAAGCTGGAGGTAACTTGGCCCCATGATGGGATCAACCCCTAAGCTGGACTGGCTAGAACCTGAGATTGAGCCAGAGCTAGAACTGCACTTGGGCACCAACTCCTGTCCACAGCTTCTTCTCAAAGTCCATCAGATCTAAAGAAGAAAGTAAAACTCCCTGCTATGAGATAAATAACAAAAATAAATAAAAATGCTGGTGGCCACCTGGGCATACACTAGCTCATACTCAGCCAGCTGCTGACCAACACCCCAGGCCCATCATGCACTTGTAACCAAGGCAAAGCCTTGGAGAAGATGCATCTTTGCACAGCTCCTGCTGACTCAGTCAGAGAGAAACCCTTTTGGCCACAACAGACCACAAGGATCCGGGTTTGTGCTCTAATAAAGTTCTCTGGTTCTCAGTTTTGCATGCTCAGGCCACACATGACTGCAGCAAAACTGCTTAGTGTCAGCTTTGGGCTGGCAGGTAGAGTGCAGAGGGGTGTTGGGGAAACGTGGTGGTTGGTCAGTTCTACACAGCCCTGAAAAGGCTGGAGTTTGGTCATGGAATGGGAGGTGGGTTTGAGTGAGTAACTGAGGAAGAGTCACAGAGACTTCTGTTACCTTCTTCATAAGGTAACAAACCCTTATGTAAGATGCAGGAGACCTTAACCAAATACAAAGCTCACTCAATACTTACGTTGAATGCACCCAGGAGAAATAAAGTAGGTTGTAAACCAACTGAAAAGATCAGTCTTAATATGGTGGAAGCAATGAGGGCTCGGATGCCATGGGGCTTGGGAAGAGCTATAACAATGGCCAGGGATATCAGCATGGCTGTCCACAGCAAGCCTGACAGGTGGGGCTCCAGTGTTCCTAGGGGGGGAAAAACAAACCCCTTCAGTGCTTGCTACAGCCAAAGAAACCCCAAGCAGGATAAACAAGTGTTATTTTCTCTTTGGTGGAGCATCATGAAGCCTCAGACAGTAGTGATGTCAAAGTGGGACACCCCAGCCTGATGCCTTCAGCAGGTTTTAATTACAAACTCATTACTACAGCATTATGGAAATGATCAGCACCACGAGTAGAGGATTCTTCATGTTTGTTAGAGGTGCAACCTCGAGGAAGAGGCACTTGGCTGAGGGGTTCTGCAGAGCCAGGGGATGGGGAGGTGAAGAGACACCCCACTCCTCCAGCTTCACAGCAGGTTCTCCTGCTGGGCTTTTGGTCAAAAGCCTTGTACCAGGTTTTGCCATCTCTTGCTATCTTTGGTTGTATTTAGACTGTCCCATGAGACTGTCTGCTTACATAACGCCAAGCCTGTGGTGCTAAAAATACACTTCTCTGAAAGAGCCATAAAACACTCAGCCAAAAACACCATTTACCCTGGGTTTATGCAGAGGAGAAGAGAGGTCCCTTTCTTCAAACTGACACTAAAAAAGTTTTTCTTCAAGCCACTGGTTCCTCAACAAAAAGGGAAAACCCCCCACTGAATTTCTTGGCACTCTGCAGCCCTTCTGCAAGTCGGGGTCTTAGTGGCAAGACACTCACCAAGGGCCTTTTCCACCCCTGCCCAAGTTGAGAAGGCTTAGGAAATATTATTCCTGCCTGACTAGCATGAGCAGCCATTTAGTTTTGTTCCAAATCACTGTAGATTAATAAAGACAGAGGGAGATAGATGGAAATTAAAACTTAAGAAGTGGAAAGTCCAACAGCTGTGTCTGCTGTCTGAGCTGGGATCCCAGAGCCACCACCACTTGAGCTGTCACACAGCAAAAGGTGCAGAACACAGCCACCCAAGTGGGAATGATGAGCAACAGAGAGGGGGGAGAGGAAAATAAACC
Organism: Ceyx cyanopectus; assembly: GCA_013401355.1. NCBI lineage: Eukaryota > Metazoa > Chordata > Aves > Coraciiformes > Alcedinidae > Ceyx > Ceyx cyanopectus. Next base: position 6,904 of record VYZU01028963.1, on the reverse strand, counting down.
CCACCATGGTGCAGAAAGTTATTTAGGAAGGATGTGGGAGTTGCAGGCTGCTGGAGGATCCTGCCTGCACAGGTGCCCCAGCATCCCAGCTGGTACCAAGCCATCCATGGCACATGAATACATTTGCTTGCAGGCCTGCAGCAACACCTGGAGCATCCTTCCTGGGGATGGAGAGACTGGGAGCAGACTGGGAGCAGACTGGGAGCAGAGTCTTTGCCCTTGTCAACCACAGCTCCCCAAGCCAGCAGTCACCTGACATCAACTGTCTGCACCCAGCCTGTCTCCAGAGCCTTGCCAGCAGCACGTGGTGCCCATGGCATGACCACAGGCAGGAGGAACATGTCACCAGTGGGAAGCTCTCCCTGCCTCTGGAATTCTCACCATTCCAGCATCAAATTCCAAGCATCCAGTTTTGCTTCTGCTCCTCAAGTCAGAAGTTTTACAGCTTCTGCTACAGTCAGATGCTAATCAGCTGCTTGGTTCACTGTGGTTGAGCAATTCAAGGCACTGACAACTTCCCCCAAACAGTCTGTTTTGAAGAGCTGGAGTTTCATTTGTTTGTTTGTTTGAAAAATCTAAATATAAAATAAACATGTATTTGTTTTTTTGTTTTTGACTAAGCAAGAGATTTTATCAAAATGCTACCTGATTAAAATGAGTAAGTATTTCAAACATGCAGGGCAGGGCACCTTCAAAATGCCAAATGATTCCCCCCCACTAGTTTTGCAACTTGTAATCTCAACCAATTTGTTTAATTACCACCTTTCCTAGCAGCCAGAAAGACAGACTTTTACATTTTAACTTGTGATCTCTGAAACTAGAGACAGAAAAATCAGTTGCTCTTGGTGCTCGTTAATGGGATCCAGGTAGCCTGTGGTCCAAGCCCATCACCCAGGGAGTGATGCAGAGATGCAGCAGCTGAGACCACAGCCCAGTGGTGCTGAGCTGCCCCTCTCAGGAACAGTGGATTTTGGTCTAAAACCCCCTCTCACTGATCTTATCAGGATGCAGAAGCCCTGAGGGTGAGTTTTCCACCAAACACTACTTGGACAAAACTGCACCTCTCTCCTCAATCCAAATCCTCTGGCAAGGTGGCTTTTGTTCTGCACTCACAGAGCTCTGCTGATCATCTGGTTATATCCCAGCTGCTGCTCTCTTGGGGTCCTGCCATGAGTAATGAAGGGGGGAGAGCTGCAGAAGGAGGTTCCATAGGAAGAGAAGCATCCCACTGGCCACTGGTGCAGGAGGAATTACAAAGAGAGGGAAGTGAAGGCTTGAACCAAAACCACCCTCTCCAGGAGGAGGTTGGGCTGCTGGGATTCTGATTTCCTCCAGCTGATGTGGAAAAAGCTCCTACCCAGAGATCTCCTTCACACCAGCTTTGCAAGTGATAAACACCAGAGAGGCACTGACAAGAAAATTCCTCCAGATTTCCCCCTTCTTGCTGACAGCTCCACCCCTGGACCTGCACCTCCCAGGAGAGGCTGGAGCTGAGGAAAAGCAGCTGAAGCTCATCAGGGCTCCACTGGGAGCAGTTACTGACTTGGCTCTGAGAAGCAGCCCTGCTTGGCTCAGAAGTGACTTCCAGGAGACCTGTTCCAGGAAGGAGGATGGTGCAATCCCACATGGACCACACATGCTAAGCCAGGCTTTTGTTTTGGGAACACCAGCAAGCCTGGCTGATGGCAAGAGACCTGCAGCAGCAGAAGCTGCTCCTGAGCAGCTCCTCCTCACTCTTGAGGGCAACCTCAACAGCAACAGAGTGGAGCTGGGTTCTTCTCCCACCTCCTGCACCCATCTCCCCTGGTTTGAGGCAGGTCACTTCACCCTTGGCCACCTCTGCTGCCAGCAAAGTCCTCTCATTCACCCAACCCCAGTGCTCAGAGGCCTCCTGAAGTGCTTTGGAACCCCAGGAGTTGTATGGGAAATGCCAGAATCAAAATGCAAGCTCAAGGAAAAACAACAAATTAGCATTTCTCGTATTGTTGGTTCAACACTTAATTACAGAACTTCAAAACAAAGTGGAATAGTCAGGTAATTAGAGGTGGATGTCTGTCTTGGATAATTTTTTTTACATGGCTCTGTGCTTTCCTTACAAATGCTTCAATAAAAAGTCAGAACAGCACAATTTATAACAAGGCAATTAAAAAAAAGACAATTTCTGTTCTACTGTCCCCCCTGAAATAAACAGGGATGCAGAGGCAGAAGTGGGGGATGGAATTTAGCTCATTATACCCATTTTTGCCTTATTTTTTCTATGTTAAACACTGGTACCTCCTCGAATGCCTTTGAATGGGTAGAAAAATGCCACGAGCAGGTTCATCAGGACAGCCAGGTTGAAGGAAATGCTGCTCCAGAAGGACATGTTACGAGCACACCAGTATAGGAAAGGTTGAGCTGCAAAAGAGAGAAAAAAAAAAATCTTATTTAATGGAATATTTCAAAAGAAAATTAGTTCTAAATTAAGAAAAAAAAAAGGAAAAAGTGCTGTTTTCTCCACCAAAAGTCAGTTAATTTTCAGTTTGCCCCAAAGCACAGTGGCAACATGCAGCACCAGGAGAAACAGGCAGGGTAAGGTGGGCAGTGAAGACACAAAATGCAGCACAGTGCCAGAGCCATCCAGCTGCAGGGTTTAGGAAGAGCTGCCAGCTTCAGCTGGTGCTGCTAACAGCCCAGAAGAGCAGTGCTGGAGCTCCACTGGTCTCCCCTCTGCCCTGGGGGCAAAGGGCAGGAGCACATCTGCACAGGAGCACATCTGCACAGGGCTGAGGGCACCATTATCAGCTGCCTGGTTTACATCCTTAACCTCACAGAGAAACACTTGGCAGAAAGGCTCCTGGTTTTAATGGTCTCTGCAGTGGGAAGCAAGAGGCAGAGGAAACAAAAAGATTAATTTCTCTGAAGTGGTCAGGGACCAGAAGAGGACAAGGACAGCTAAGAATTATCTCTTCACCAAGTCAAAATCCTCCTGATTTTAGCTCCTGCAGGCTTTTTGTACAGAAAATTGTGTACTCCTGCAATCTAGAGTGGAGAAAAAAACCCCAACAAATTAAAAATGCTCACAAAGAAGGGAAAGAACTGATGATTTTCCCCACTGGAAGGGGAACAGGTATCAGAGAGAAGCACATGGGGCTTTGCAAAGCCTCTCTCAGGTTTGGATACACTCTGTACCCAGCACAGAGCCACCTCTCCCAACACAAACCTGTCATGAAGATGTGAGAAACAAGTGTATGAGCACAGAATATCATTTAGAGGCCAAACCAGACCAGAATATTAGGAGACAGATTAAACAATTCCAATTTCTTCTAGAAAAAAAAGAGGAATATTCAGGTCTGCAGGTGGATGTTGCTTCATTTGTGGTCTGTTGTTAATCATGGATGTCTTCACAGCTTGCCTGGAGATAATCTCAGTGACAATGAAAGTAACTCAAGAGACAAAAAAACCTCACAAAATATATGGATGCTGTCAAAGACAAAGTTGCCCATTTGTTTTGGATGTCATACACTCCCATCTTTCTTGCAGAGCTCTTGGAAGTCACTTCAGGAAGCAGCTTCCTGGGGATTTGGATGCTGTCAGAGGCTCTAATCCAGTGGTCAGTGGAAACAGCTCTATTTAGAACTCCTGGAATGGCAGGGCTTGGAAGAGACCTCTACACATGAACAATCACTGTAGAGCTGCCCACATTTCAGGCACTTTTACCTATGCCCAACTCCTGTGATTTTAAATAACAGCCTTGATATTGGTTTTCTCTGTAAAAGATCTCTTACCATACATATATGTACATAACAAACTGGAAAGAGTCCAGACTGGGAAAAATGCAATCACCTGAGGTTGCAGCAAGGGAAATAATATATTAAAAAAGGACTTTTTTAGAATGAGAGAGATCAAGAAGTCCCCATTCACCTATTTTTTTCCCCTTGATACACAATGCTGCCCAAGTGCCAAGGGGAAAGCTTTGCTGCTCATCTTNGTATGAATGAGAATGTGATTTTAAAGAAGTTTTCCTAGCTGCCAGTGGGAACCTCAGAGGGAAAAGCAGGGTTTGGAGATGCTCACTTGCAGGTAATTCAGCAGCACAGGGTTGAAAGGGGTTTAATCAGCCCATCTGTCCAAAGACAGGATGAATTCTGCTTTATTACTGGAAAATCTACTTTTAACCTGTTTTTAAATGCCTCTGGAGATGCCCTGAGTCTGTGCTGCACGACCCAGCCTCACTCCTTGAAGTGCAAGGGAACTGCTTAGTGTGTCCAAACCCACACTGGTCACCTACCTCTCAGCTTCTTCTGCCAGTTCATCTCATTGAAGAGGTCTTCTGATTTGAGGAAGAAGTCATTGATCTTGCTGCCCTGCTCATCCCTCTCTGTGGTGTAATAGATCCTCAGCTTGGACTCCTTGGTGAGGAACTCACAGATGCTGGGCACGGGGAAGACGATCTGCTCCATGGTCCTGTCTGACCTGACAATCTGAACAGCAGCCTGGTCAACAGTTCTGCCATTTCTTGGTTTCTCTGCCTCCCCCACCCCCCCTTCAAACCAGCTACGTGCAGAAACTTGGACACAGCTCCATAGAACAGCAGCCTGATGAAGACTTCATTGAATTTTCCTTCCCAAGCCTGGTGATTTCTATGCTGTGGTCTTATCCTGGCAATATGGTTCTTAGCTGGGGTTTCCAAGGAGCTCCACACCAAAGCTAGACTGGATCTCAGGAAGAAGTTGTTTCCCTTGAGGGTGGTGGATCAGTGGCACAGGCTCCCCAGGGTGGTGGCTGGGGCCCCATCTGTGGAGCTATTCCAGGTGAGGTTGGCCAAGGCTCTGAGCAGCCTGGGCTAGTTGAGGGTGTCCCTGCTCACTGCAGGGGGGCTGCACTAGATGCCCTTTGGAGGTCCCTTCCAGCCCTAAACACTGACAATGCTCACTGGGGAGCTGTGAGCTCTCTGGGGGTGTTTGCAAAAGCACCTGAGGATTGTCCATCAGGCCAAAGTGTCATTTTCACCCAGCAAGAATGGCAGGAGCTATCACTGCCTTCATGGATTCAGCAAGAGCAGTGGCCAAAAGGGAACAGAAGTGAAGTTACACTTCCTCCTGCCAACAGAGCTCTGCTCAGCTCCATCTTAAAGCCCACACATGACAGCTCTAAAATAGCTCCCCACCCTCCCCCCCCTCTTCCAGCAGCTGTCAGAAAAAGAAGTAAAATAAAAAAATAAGTACACCTATATTCTCATGTCACAGATGACAGTCCACACACAGGTAGTCAGCTGGATCAAAACATCACATCTGCCATCACTGGTGTTTTCACTGCTCCTCTTCTCTCCACAGGGCATCCTCCTCCCCCCCCGACCCCCCCCCTCTCCCCAGGCAGCCACTGGTTTCCTGGTACCTCGATCTGGGCCGTGTGCTTGGCATAGAACTCCAGAGCCTCATCTCCCTCTATCTGACCTCCTGGCTTCAGCATGTTCTGCAGCTCTTTGTTGTGACGAGCCAACTGAAAGAGAAGAATGCAAAGGGAGTGGGAGACACCAGATGTCTCTCTACGATATTAAATTTCTGATTTTTTGGCATAAAAGACAGCAATAGTACTCAGTCAGCTGCTAAGAAAGGGCAAAGTTGACAGAAGGCTTGTTCTGTTCCAACCAGACACCCTGCAGCTCTATTTTGGGAGCAAGTCAGAATGATTCAAATCTCTATTTCTTTTTAATACCCGTGTTGTACTCCTCTTTTCACCCACCCTCTCCCAGCCTTCTCCTGACTGGAGCAGCTTTTCCAAGGCTGACATTCAGTTTGTCCTTCTACACCCACCCTAATGCAAAGGTGTGTTAAGCACACAAGTGTCTGGGCAGGGAGGGAAGAGAAAATCTCAAGATATTTTCTTCCCACCACCTCAGTCTTTTACTTTGCAACCACCCTGGTGGTTCCAACAGAGAGAGGTTGTGGCAAGAACCATGAAAGCAGAGTGAGATTTCTGCTTACAGGTTAACTGATCAGTGAGCAGAATTTCTTGGGGAATATAAAGGAATCTCTGATACAGCTGAAAAATAATACACAGCTCCCCATGTGTTCTGCCATGAAGTTGAATCACATGGCTTCACAGACTTGGTCAAGAACCTGCCTGCTTCCCATTATAAAAAACCTGCAAAAGTTTTCTTTAATAATGCAGGATTTTGTTTTCTGATTCTTTAAGGCTTGGACTTTGCTCTGATAAAAAGAGAACGTGCATTAATTTTCTGTCAGAGGTGAGCTACCCACAGTTGGTGACACCTGAGGTGACATTCTACCTGATGAGCTAATATATAAATGTTGTGTCCCACGTTCCTTGGAGATGCTGCAACATCTTCCCCATTCTCTCCATCCTCAAATTCTACTTCTCCTTGCAGATAAGCCTTCTTTATCACTTCCACCTGCAAAAGACAATGGAGAGACAGCTCAGGCTGAGGGATGAAGCCTGCCAGGGCCAGGAGACCTAAGGGAGCTGGGCATCCACACTCAGGAGGAAGGTCAGTGGGCTTCTGAGCAGCCAGCATCAAACAGGAGAGCTGAACTCAGCACCTTCAGCCCAGCTCATCAACACAAGAAGCTGAATATCTTCTCCTCTAGACTCTGGGCCACCCTTGCTGCACTCTGCATCCCATTCTCACCTCCAGCCCTGCCACAGCTACATGCACCAAGGCAAGGTGACTGCTTCAGCTGCCCTGTCAATGTCCTGCTTGTGTTTTCACCAGTGAATACAACCAACCCAAAAGCCTAGAGTCTACTCATGAGCTTTGAGGTCACAAGAAATGCTTGTTTCTTTGTCTTCTGTGCAAATGGCTTCTACTTGTGCATTCCAAGGTACCAAAGGATGCCCCTTGCCTGCCTTATGCAGGATGCTGAGGGTCTCCCCCATCACCCAGCTCCCCCAGCTGCCTGGG
>VYZU01028941.1:0-16382 GCA_013401355.1 Ceyx cyanopectus | reverse complement strand
CATCACAAAGACCAGTGGTAAAAAATGCTATCTGTCCCAGTAGGATATTGTCACCAAAAGATTTCCTCCACTTAGAGCAGAAATTTTACTATGAATTATTTTACACCTTGGCCTACTCATCCATTTGCTATTTGTCTCTCCTTCAAGCCATGTAATTCTACCCGTGCTTTATGATTTTACAACTGTCTTTGAGAAGGGGTGGATGGACTGTTGAGATGACTCTGTGTGATAAATGGTGAGGTTCTGGCAGTGCATGGCAACATCAAGGAATGTTCTATTGTGATGTCATCAAGCAATGGACTGAGATGTCGCATTCTGCACTTCTTATATGTAGGATACAGCAGTCCCTGGGCCCATCTGGCTCACACCTGGGCTCCCATCACATGTGTGTGCGAGGTGTTGGAGGTTTGAGCCCTTATTACGGTGCTGTGCAGTGCTTTGGGGGTCGCTGTAGGGACATTGCCAGTCCCAGAGCCATCCCTTGTGTTTGTTTCCCTGGCCCTGCCTGTTCCGGGCAGCTAGGCACCGTGGGACGTGCCTGTGGCAGCAAAGGTAAATTGAGAGGTGAAATGTCCCCCCGGGGTGGCCGTGGGTCAGGTGAGGGGTCTTGGGGAGATGGGAAGGTTTCTTTCCTGGGGGGTCTGGCCATTTCTTGCTCCCATCCCCAGATGGTGAGTGACTGTGCCCTCTCTCCCTGTGGCAGTGCACAACCCCCTTTGGCAGCACCAACGCCACCAATGGGAGACACATTGTCCTCAGCTCATCCCAAAGAGAAGCAGAACACAGGGATGGCCACAGAGTGGACGTGCCCCATCTGCCATGATGCTCGAGAAGATGTTGCTTCATTAATACCCTGCGGCCACCAGTTCTGCCTGAGCTGCAGCATGCGTTGTACAGCAATGACAGCACAATGTTCACTTTGCAGAGAAGAAATTAAGAGTGTCAAGATGCCTTTACAGAGCTCTGGTGACAATATGGTTATGGTTATCACACCCCTTGAAGAGTCAGAGGATGACAGCCGCCAAGCACAAAGCTCTCCAGGCCGCCCAGCTGAAATCAGCCCCTATAATCCTTTGGCCTCCCTTCCACCATCTCAGCAGGGGACACAGTCCCCAGCTGAGCAGCAGTATGAACATGTGAATGGCCTCCTGTTTCAGGTCTGGGCAGAACTTTTCCAAAATCATCAGCATCTCCTTGATCCCGTGAGACCCTGGCTACACCAGCAGCTGGAGGAGAGATATGGGGACCGGTGGTGGATGACAAAGTGTGTAGAGAACATCATGTTGTATGCATTGTGTACCTGTGGTCCAGATGTGGTAGCCATAATTGAGATGGTGCAGCCTGGCCCTTGGGGAAACATAGTACAACTGATCCATGAATTAGCAAATATCACCATACATCTGTGCAGCGCAGAGGTCCAGAGGCTCCTGCGCTCACGTAACACCAGACAGGACCACAACCCTTCAGACACCTCTAGCTCCTCCAGCTCCACGTCCCCATTGGAAGCAACTCCTGACCGCAGCATGGACTCCTCCACCTCTGCAGGTTCTGACTGGGATGAAGAAGCCAGCACGACAGAGTCAGCCACACCTGGCAGTCCCAGTCACCACCACTCTGAGCCTGGCCCTGAAGATACTGAGCAGCCCCAGGAGGAGCCAGTGGAGGCAGCGGCAGGATCCTCTGGCTGGGGCCACAGCCCCAGCCCATCTACCTCTGGCTGGAGCAGCAGCCGCTCACTTGAGGAGCCCCCATGCCCCCCTGAGATGATGAGTCCTGTCCCCTCCACATCTGCGCCCAGCTCTGCAGAGCCTGAGCAACCCCAGGAGGAGCCAGTAGAGGCAGCGGCAGGATCCTCTGGCTGGGGCCACAGCCACAGCCCCTCTACATCTGGCTGGAGCAGCAGCCACTCACTCGAGGGGCCCCCATACCCCACTGAGATGATGAGTCCTGTCCCCTCCACATCTGCATCCAGCTCTGCAGAGCCCGAGCAGCCCCAGGAGGAGCCAGTGGAGGCAGCGGCAGGATCCTCTGGCCGGGGCCGAAGACACCGACTCTCTGACTCTGGCAAGCTCAGCAGCCACTCATTTGAGGAGCCCCTATGCTCCACTAAGAGGAGGTGTCCTGTTGCCCCTGCCTCTGCGTCCAGCTCTGCAGAGCCTGAGCAGCCCCAGGAGGAGCCAGTGGAGGCAGTGGCAGGATCCTCTGGCCGGGGCCGAAGACACCGACTCTCTGACTCTGGCAAGCTCAGCAGCCACTCATTTGAGGAGCCCCCATGCTCCACTAAGAGGAGGTGTCCTGTTGCCCCTGCCTCTGCGTCCAGCTCCTCAGAGCCTGAGCAGCCCCAGGAGGAGCCAGTGGAGGCAGTGGCAGGATCCTCTGGCCAGGGCCGAAGACGCCAAGTCTCTGACTCTGGCCGGCGCAGGAGCCACTCATTTGAGGAGCCCCCATGCCCCACTAAGAGGAGGTGTCCCATTGCCCCTGCCTCTGTGCCCAGCTCCGCAGAGCCTGAGCAGCCCCAGGAGGAGCCAATGGAGGCAGCGACAACAGTAGGACTCTCTGGCCAGGGCCAAAGCAGCATACACTCTGCCTCCAGGCAGGGCATGGACTGCTCACCCAAGAGGTCCCGGCGTCCCTCAAAGAGAAGGACCTCCTTCTCCCAAGACTCTCCCCAGCCATCCAAGAAGCTGCCCAGCCATAAGCACTAGCAGGGCTCCAGCAACCTTTCATGGGCATCCCTCAAGCAAAAAGGGAAGAAGTTCACAGAATCACAGAACCACAGAATCACAGAACGTTAGGGGTTGGAAGGGACCTAGAAGATCATCTAATCCAACCCCCCTGCCACAGCAGGATCACCTAGACCAAGTCACACAGGAATGCATCCAGGTGGGTCTTGAATGTCTCCAGAGAAGGAGACTCCATAACCTTCCTGGCAGACTGTTCCAGAGCTCTGTCACCCTCACTGTGAAAAAGTTTTTCCTTGTGTTGACCCTAAACCTCTTGTGCTCCAACTTGCTCCCATTGCCTCTTGTCCTGTCATTGGATGACAGTGAGAAGAGTCTGGCTCCATCCTCCCTGCAGGGGGAATGTGGATGTGCACAGTAAAAGAACTGGACAGTTCACCCTCACTTGGAGAAAATAACATGATTTATCTAGAGGATATTTTCTCTTGCAGCTCCTTTGCTGTCATTAATCTTGTGGCTTGGTTTTCAGCATTTACAGCACATCAGAAAATAAAAGCCTTATAATATACAGTGTGGTATAACTTGCTTAAGCAATGAGATGTGACAAGCCATTAAATTTTGTGAGATTTTTAGCACACAGTGGGCAGTGATAACTTGAAAGTCCAGAAGTCAACAACAGAGTCATTTCAATCACCCAGAAGGTATTCTAATTACAATGAAGTTCATTTTCTGGTCTATCTCTTATTGTTGTGAAGCAGAATGGGTTCAGGAAAACACAGCTCAAGCAGAGCATTTATCAAGCATTACAAATGCTACACCTTACCTCTTCAGTTGCCAGTGAGAACACAGATCTATCATTACATTCCAAAGCTAAATCATAGTTTTTCTTATAAACACAATTTACATCACAAAAGGCTCATATTTTTTTGCAGGCAACGTTATATATATAGTTGGGTATCTGTTTTCCTTCCTCCACAAGCACAAAGTATCCTGAAGTAGCCTCTTTGATGATAGATGTAAAATCTCTTTGTTGTAGCTTCATATAAAAAACCCATGAAACTGTATATCCAACAGACTATATGACTAACAGTCATATGAGCAATATAATATACATCTTTGAAGTATTTAGCTGGTAAAATATGGCAACAAAAATTCATAAACGCCTTCAATGTCAGTAATACACCTCACTGTGTGTTATGATCATTTGGACCTCCATTACACCATCAACTCTAGTATACAATTTTGTCCTTAATTACAAAACAGAAATCTTCACTTTCTTACAGGAATTGAAAGTGGCATCAGATAAGAATGTAAGTATAGTCAGATTTATCCCCATGGATAGCACTAGAGTTTGGTCACTAGCTTGGCAGAATGCATCAGAATTTCAAATGAATGAGTCTGAACTTCATAAGTGATCAAGATTTCACACTTTCCTGTCTCCAGGTATCTAATCAAACAAAATGAGTAATTATGCTGATAGCTCTTTACAGCACCATTATATACAAAGGAATATTTTAGACATGTTTGCACTTCATCTGTTAAACAAGGCAGTGTGAGAATTTCTTATTTCTTCCATTTGAGAAGGTTGTCTTACATGTGGTCTAAATACTTATTGTAAAGTTTAAAAAAAAAGTTTAGTCTTATTCAAGAAGGGCAAGGTGGCAGAAAACTTTCTTCCATAGAGAAGACATAACATTCTCTGACGAATTCTATTAGCAAGAGACTTGTACCTTCAGACCTTGTTCTTTGCCTCAAGGATGCATCTAATCAAAGCAGGTTTTGCACAGGTACACATAACAGGTAAATGTAGTCCAAAACATACCTTATTCATAGATTCATAGATATTAGGGGTTGGAAGGGACCTAGAAGATCATCTAGTCCAACCCCCCCCTGCCATAGCAGGATCACCTAGACTAAGTCACCTTGGAACACATCCAGGCAGGTCTTAAGTGTCTCCAGAGACGGCGACTCCACAACCTCCCTGGGCAGCCCCTTCCAGAGCTGTCACCCTCACTGAGAAAAAGTTCTTCCTTGTGTTGACCTTAAACCTCTTGTACTCCAACTTACTCCCATTACCTCTTATCCTGTCATTGGATGACATTGAGAAAAGTCTGACTATATCCTCCCTACACTCACCCTTAACATATTTATAAACATTAATGAGGTCAGCCTTCAGTCTCCTCCAGGCTAAAAAGCCCCATCTTTCTCAGCCTCTGCTCTTAAGGGAAATGCTCCATTCCCTTAAATTATCATGGTGGCCCTGCACTGGACTCTCATCAGTAGCTCTCTGTCCTTCTTGAACTGGGGTGCCCAGAACTGGGCACAGTATTCTAGGTGGAGCCTCACCAGTGCAGAGTAGGAAGGGGAGAAGAACATCCTTCAACCTGCTGGCCACACTCTCTTAATGTATGCCACGATGCCATTGGTCTTCTTGGCCAATGAAAGGGTGCATTGTTGGCTCATGGCCATCCCCCTGTCCACCAGGACTTATGATAGCAGGATGCATATGTAACTCTTAGATAATTCACAGAGTTCTCTGACCCACCATCATTCACTGCAGCTCCCACTTCTTCTGAGATCAGCAGAGTGAAAGAACATTGTAAAGTAATTGCTAATTAATTTGCTGTTGAAGTTTTAGATAAAAAACACTTATCTGCCGACTTGTTAAGCTTGGCAGTCTGATATGTCAAAACAGAAGCTGGTTGTGCCTTCTCCTTGCAAGCTGAAAATTACCAACACTCTCTCCACATCCTTCATGACTGTAAACAAATAATATCTTCACATGGTATACTCTTCTTGGTGAAAATTGCCAGGTAGTGATTACAGCTTAACAGGGCTATTTTTCTTGTAACTCTTCAGTAACTTCACTATACTCATAAAATGACTCTCATGCTACTCATTTAAATACCACTAAGTGTAAACTCCTAATGCAGCTTTAAGCAGAAAAGAAAAACAAACAAACAATAAAAAACCCTACCACCCCACACCCATACCCCCCAAAAAAGCCCAACCCAAATCAACCAATAAAACAAAGTGTTAATAACCCAAGAAATGAAATATTTTCAAAGAAATGTCCCCCAGCATGTCCTGCATACTCTGGGAACAGGAACATTGATAAACACCGAATAATCCAACCTGGGCATACTGTTGCAAAATTTAAACCAGTGTAAGTAACTGAATTGAACTACAATACTTTCTCATTACTGAAGTTCAGCTTTGTCTGCTTCTGAACCCACTGTTTTGGCTAATCCACACAGATACTGTGTGAAAGCTGTGCAATGTGGGCTACAGCCCTGCTACACCATCCAGTCTATCATTATCCCAAACGACACTGGTCTCCACTGAGATGTTTGCTCACAGAGATAGGTTTGCACAAAAGATAGAAGGCAGCTAAAATATTGTCTCAATTCTCTAAACCTCATGAGTGATTCAGCAGTGAATGAAAAGACACTGGTGACCCTATTTTCTGAAGAGTGCTCCTTATAGATCTGGAGAAAACTTTGTTTGGTGTCATGTTGATGCAAGAAGCTTTGTTTTGCTGTACTTGCAGAAACTAGAGGAAATACTCCATTTTGAGCCAAGCAAGAGAATGGGTACCAGAGAACATAATTTAAGTTCTCGTGGAGGTCAGATAAAGTTTTGTCCAAGCAGAGCTTATCCTGGCTGCCACCGTACCAAGCAGTTTGTATGTAACTGATGCGCTATTGTCAAATGTCATGTTACTTAGACACACATCCCAGCAAAAAAATTAATGTATTTTTTCAGCACATTAAATGTTTTTCCTCTTCTCACTTATTTATTTTGATTCTACTTATTCTAAGATATTAAAATATCTTTAGAACCTGACCATTAAGATTCCTAATATAGGATTAACCTATCATTTATACTTGCAGTGCAATACATCCACAAATAGAAACATAAAAACACAAGGATCTATGCAGAAATGGCAGAAGGCAAGAGGATATATGCAGTCCACTTGCTTCAGATACTGAAAATTCAAAAAAATTAAAATTTTTAAGGAACTGGCCTTTGGAACACAGGTTGTAATGCATGTTGTAGCATGGGCTGTTCAAGAACACAAAAATGGCATGTATTGTTTTGAACTTCTTTCAAATTCTCTCCCCCTCCCAAACTAAAGTGGATAACTTTTGCCATTCTTGAAGATAATTAGTAGGAGCAATGTCATTAATTCTATGATTAGCTATAAAGAAGCAAGGTTCCCTCTTCAACTTACAAGAGGGAGCTGCTGCCTATAAAAACCACCCTCATGTTGTTATCAGCCAAGCTCTGGCCAGCAAGAGTTTATCTGCTATAGCTGGTGAAAGAATGTTTGCTCCTCATGGGTAAATCCCCATGTCCCAGAAGCTATCACTTGAGTTTAGAGCAGTGGGATAGAACATGTAAGATATCTGTACCACGAAATTTTCATTCTGTTCATTGTTGTACTGCCAGGATTTCCAATGTGGAGGTTTTCCTTTTCTCCCTGTCTGTGCCAATGAAAGTGCTTCTTATTTCTGAAAGAACAAGGATCCTTGTAGTGGCTCCAAAGAAGGAGATCAGAAAAAAACCTGAAACCTGAACTGAGATGGGGAAGAGATATCTGGTTGTGAGCTATATCAACAATGTTGTGCTATTGTGATTTAAAATCTCAACACAGCAATGATCTTCTTTCCTGCTTAGCACCCTCTGGGCTTCCACAAATTGTCCTGGTTAAGTGCCATTCTGCTTGTAACCACTTTTACCTGGCATGGACTCCTGACATTAATATGTATCCAGAGGCATTCAGTAGACCTGGAAGCCCTCACAAACCACAGGGAAGTGAGGAAGACACCAGGAGATATTTTGCATTACAAAATAAAAGTTTTGTAAACTTGCACTTTTTAAGCTGTCTGATGTAAAATCAACAAGGATCAACCAGACAAGGGTATTTCAAAGATTTTCACTGAAGTCTAGGAGGCAAAACTAGTTGTATGAAATAACAGAGATGTGCATGAATACTTCCTCCCCAAAGAGAATTACTTATTCTGGAAATCACATGGTAAGGCATGAAAGAGTTTTGACAGTTCATCAGTTCTACTAACAAAACAAAATTCAGTTTCACAAAAAGACAGCACTCATTTATCTTAGAATCNCCAAGCACACGAATGTATTTAGACCTGTGAATTTAAAAACAAAAAAACAAATAATATGTGCATTTCACATTCAGGCTGTCCCATTCATGCGTTAACTGCAATTAATAGACCTTACCAGTCCTGCCTAAGGAAAAGAAAGAAAGTGTGTAATTGTTTTATTGGGATTTGTTTGACTTTCAACAAATTATTTCCAATAGAAAGTATAATTGAGGGGGAAGAAAGTCCTGACTTCAGGAAACAAAAGGCTTTCATTTCAGTTAGAACATGTTTCTCACAGCTTGCAAAAAAAGTTTAAACTAAAGTATGAGGCACAAAGAAGGCAAGGAATGGATTGCTCAAAGGAAGAAGTAACTTTTTAAAAATCAGTACAAATAGAGAGCAGGTGGTGTTTCTTGGTGTGGGTTTGCAGAATCTTGATCCTTCTTGGTTGTGGTCACTCACTAATGTGTCTAGTGTCACGATTTGGGAAGTCTCTCTCTCACAGCAAGTGAAGCAAAAGTATTCAGTGCTAACCAGAAGAAGTAAAAATGCAGAAGACCTATTAATTGGGATAGTAATTTGGTTGACTTTGAACTTTAGCCAGCTACCTCCAGGGTAGATACAGAGAAGGCAGAGTCAGACTCATCCCAGTTAGAAAAAAGTAGATCTCTTGTAACCACAGAGGTGGTCCAACATCAGAAAAGGGGCCCAGAGAGGCTGTGGAGTGTTCAGACTTGCAGCTGCTTGAACTCAGCTGCCCAAGACCTCAAGCAATCTCAGTCAGATGGCTCCAGTCTGACCAGAGACCTACAGAGGTCCTCTCCAACCTGAACCACTTACTCAGTTTAATTAATTGATCTTACAGTCAATTAATTAATGTTTATTAACAGCAATCTGCAATGGACTATAAATGTATCATTGTTTTTTAGTCATAAAGTTCAGCTTTAAGTGCAGGAATTTAGACTCAGCAACATTCAGTGAAAAAACAGAATCTTTCAATAAATTATATAAATATACACCTCCCATAGGAAGGGGCTATTTCTCCTCCCCTGATGTCTTGTTACACAAAAACAATCAGTCCACCACTAACGGCCTTCAGTGAGTCCTTAAAACAACACTATTTTCAAAGATCTCTGGTCAGGTAAATGTTACGTTGGCAGATTCTGTGAGGGAATGTTATTTTTTTCTGAAGACCTTCAGCTAACAAGCAGCAGAACAGAATGCTGAATAATTTAGTGATGCTGAACTATTCTACCACCTGCATCTATATTCTTTCACTTCAACAACACAGTTCCTACATCTGGCTAAGCCAAATCCAGACTCCGTACTTCTTTGTGTACAAACAACAGGAGCTTTGGGCTCCTGTTTCGGCAATTTTGCATATGCCACTAAAGTCACTAATACATTTATTTTCCTGGACTATGATGTTAATATCACAGCATACATTCCTGCAAATAAAATGCTAGGACTACACAACAGACAAAAGTGAGTGCTCAATTAAACAGGAATACATAATTTGTTGCATAATACGCTGACTCTCAAAATCAGTTCAAAGTAGGCCAAGACATCCATTTGTCATAAAATACAGATTCTACCCATCTTTCATGAGAAACATTTTTTGACTGATAGAATCACAGAATATTAGGAGTTGGAAGGGATCTCTAGAGATCATCGAGTCCAAGCCCCCTGCCAAAGCAGGATCACGCAGGGCATGTTGCACAGGAACGCATCCAGATAGGTTTCAAAAGTCTCCAGAGAAGGAGACTCCACAACCTCTTTGGGCAACCTGTCAGGCTCTGTCACCATCACAGTGAAGTTCTTCCTCATGTTGAGGTGGAACCTTCTCTGCTCCAGTTTATACCCATTGTTCCTTGTCCTATTGCTGGTCGCTAAAGAAATTAGGTTGGCTCCTACCATTTGACACCCACCCTTTAGATATTTGTAGATATTAAGGCCCCCTCAGTCTTCTTAAGGTTAAATGGTCCCAGTTCTCTCAGTCTTTCTTCATAAGGGAGATACTCAAGTCCCTTAATCATCCTCGTAATCTCTGTTGGACTCTTTCCAGTAGATCCCTGTCTTTCTTTATCTGGGGAGCCCCAAACTGGGCACTGTATTCCAGGTGTGGTATCACTAGGGCAGAGTAGAGAGGAAGGAGAACCTCCCTACACCTGCTGGACACAGTTTTCTTAATGCATCCCAGGATGCCATTGGCCTTTCTGGACACAAGGGTACATTGCTGTCCCATGAATAACTTGCTATCCACTAGTACAGGACCCCAAGGTCTTTGTGATGCTGCTTTCCAGAAAGTCAACCCCTCACCTGTACTGGTGCCTGGTGATATTCTTCCCCATATGCAGGACTCTACACCTGTCCTTATTGAACCTCACGAGGTTCACATTTGTCCAGCTCTCCTGCCTGTCCAGATCTCTCTGGATGGCAACACAGCCTGCTGGTGTGTTGATAACCCTCCTAGTTTGGTATCATCAGCAAATTTTCAAGGGTCCACTCTATATCCTTGTCCAGGTTGTTGATGAAGATATTGAACAAAACTGGACTCAGTACTGATCTCTGGGGAACACCACTGGCCACAGACCTCCAGCTTGACTCTGTGCCACTGATCACAGCCCTCTGAACTCTTTTGTTGAGCTTTCAATCCACCTCAGAACCAGTACAAATCCTGAATCACCAGAACCGGCAATACTCAAAGTCTTCGATGGCACTTACACATCAACTCTCCCCTCTCAGAACTGTGCTTCTCCCTTAGCCTGGTCTTCAGGACACAGCCCTGCCACCCATTTGCAGTGTGACCTAGATGAAGAGTTTGGTCCCATTGCTAAACTGTTCATTAGGTTTGGAGTTTTTCTGTAAACACAGTCTATTTTATCGCACTTGATGAAATTTGGATGGTTTAGCAGTGTGTTTTGGAAGTGGATTTGGTGGGACACAGTCACTCTCACTTCTCTGGTATTGGCACACAAAGGAACCTCTGTTTCCAATCTTGACGTGGATTATTTTGTCTCCTTTGACTAATTAGCAGCCCTTGACAAAAGTAATGTGATCCTTTCGCTATACAGTTAGCANGGCCCAGAGAGGCTGTGGAGTGTTCAGACTTGCAGCTGCTTGAACTCAGCTGCCCAAGACCTCAAGCAATCTCAGTCAGATGGCTCCAGTCTGACCAGAGACCTACAGAGGTCCTCTCCAACCTGAACCACTTACTCAGTTTAATTAATTGATCTTACAGTCAATTAATTAATGTTTATTAACAGCAATCTGCAATGGACTATAAATGTATCATTGTTTTTTAGTCATAAAGTTCAGCTTTAAGTGCAGGAATTTAGACTCAGCAACATTCAGTGAAAAAACAGAATCTTTCAATAAATTATATAAATATACACCTCCCATAGGAAGGGGCTATTTCTCCTCCCCTGATGTCTTGTTACACAAAAACAATCAGTCCACCACTAACGGCCTTCAGTGAGTCCTTAAAACAACACTATTTTCAAAGATCTCTGGTCAGGTAAATGTTACGTTGGCAGATTCTGTGAGGGAATGTTATTTTTT
Organism: Ceyx cyanopectus; assembly: GCA_013401355.1. Classification (NCBI taxonomy): domain Eukaryota; kingdom Metazoa; phylum Chordata; class Aves; order Coraciiformes; family Alcedinidae; genus Ceyx; species Ceyx cyanopectus. The sequence goes on along the minus strand of VYZU01028941.1, from coordinate 5,029 downwards.
TCTGAAGACCTTCAGCTAACAAGCAGCAGAACAGAATGCTGAATAATTTAGTGATGCTGAACTATTCTACCACCTGCATCTATATTCTTTCACTTCAACAACACAGTTCCTACATCTGGCTAAGCCAAATCCAGACTCCGTACTTCTTTGTGTACAAACAACAGGAGCTTTGGGCTCCTGTTTCGGCAATTTTGCATATGCCACTAAAGTCACTAATACATTTATTTTCCTGGACTATGATGTTAATATCACAGCATACATTCCTGCAAATAAAATGCTAGGACTACACAACAGACAAAAGTGAGTGCTCAATTAAACAGGAATACATAATTTGTTGCATAATACGCTGACTCTCAAAATCAGTTCAAAGTAGGCCAAGACATCCATTTGTCATAAAATACAGATTCTACCCATCTTTCATGAGAAACATTTTTTGACTGATAGAATCACAGAATATTAGGAGTTGGAAGGGATCTCTAGAGATCATCGAGTCCAAGCCCCCTGCCAAAGCAGGATCACGCAGGGCATGTTGCACAGGAACGCATCCAGATAGGTTTCAAAAGTCTCCAGAGAAGGAGACTCCACAACCTCTTTGGGCAACCTGTCAGGCTCTGTCACCATCACAGTGAAGTTCTTCCTCATGTTGAGGTGGAACCTTCTCTGCTCCAGTTTATACCCATTGTTCCTTGTCCTATTGCTGGTCGCTAAAGAAATTAGGNCTTCAAAAGAGTTATTTCAATTAATAACTCCATATAGAAAGGCAATTTTCCCTTCATCATGGTTCACTGCCCTTTAACATCTGCCTACACACAGCTTCTAGCTATTATCTCCCAGTAGATGGTCTTACACTGAAGATCAGGTACATTGCCTTGGAAGAAAAGTTGTTCTCCTTTATGTAGTTTATTAATTCTCTCTAACGTTCTACGCTGATGACATTAACAGAAACATTATTGCCCAGTGATGAGGTATTGACACATTTCACTGCACTGTGGCATCACTAGTGCTGTTGATTCACTTAGTGGCCTAATCAACATTCTTTCTCTGAAGATATTAATTTCACATGGAAAGATTTCATTCTTCTTTGACATGAAAATATACTCTTACTTTTCATAATACACACTGAGAGATTTTAATTTAGCTCATTTTTCTTCAGTATGCCTCTTGGCAATGAAGTCAGGCTTTGTGAATAGAGAGCTACATTACCTTGCAATTTGCACAGCTGCTCACTCCCACCATTGAATAAGAAGAGTGAAGCTCTCCTGCCTCATCTACAGCAGTACAAACATCACAAAAGCAGACAGCAATGACAAAAAGTGAACTCTGTTTCAAAGCAGCAGCTTGTAGTTCTCAACTAACACTATTTGGTTTTCTCAAAGTTCTTATAACACGATCTAGGTTCTGACCTGATGGGAGTGACTGAGTCCTCCTAGATTTGAGAGGAATACCATGGGCTTCATGGGGATGGAAGTGTAGTGCAGGGCAGAGGGCTGACTCACCTCACCTTCCCTCCAGAGCAAGGGGGAAGAGAAATGGCAGGGACAGGCTGAGTGCTCAACAAAGAAAACACCACCAGAGGGAACGCTTGAACAGATTCTCCTCATCTCAGACATGGTATTGGCAGAACAGGAGAGAGATGTTGCCACTGCTTTACTGCTGTAGTGTCATCCTATCACAGACTGTGCTCTCCAAAGCTCTGGGAAATGGTGACAAGATAAAATAACTGTACTGTTAGATTGAAGGTGTTAGAAGGTCACATGGTCAGGAGACAGGGCTGGGCATGATAATATAATTAAACATACCATTCAGTCTTCCAAGAAATTGGAGAACATCTGGAGTCTATACTGGATGGCTGTCACTGGTCCCCATATCAATGGTGCCACATATGCTACAGACTGGAAACCTCTGAGTTGTGCTTCTGCACATTTATGATGAATAACAAGCATGTTGTCTGCAAGATATGCCTGAGCTAGCTCAGAATTTGCTAATTCAAATACACATGGCAACACAGGTGCAACAGGNCAGGCATCACTGTAAATTAATACTTAAAAAATGCAAGGTCCTCTTTGGAAAAATGAATCAATTCACAACTTTTCTTTGCCTGTCTACCTTTGGATAATGGTTTTCAAGATAATTTGAGAGTTCTGCAGTCAAATAATTTTTTCTTGATGTTTTAAAAAATGAGGGAACTCTTATGAAGAAAATTCCACTGGCATACAAATAAAAACTTATTTAATAAAGTGAGACTTCTCCTGGTTTTAGACATATCTCAGGCTCTCTCTCAATACTGACAGATGTTGCTGTATCAGTTATGTTCTCCAATTTGTCCTGACAGCACAAGACAGACAGACAGACAAAACACCAGGAGAGTAACCACAAAACTTCTCCTCCTATTTCCTTCTTTCCCGTTGAAAATGAGACAGGAGGTCCACAGAGGAAAAAGTGCTGTCAAATAGGGTTTGTAATTACAGTGCAGTTGATTTAGATTGTGTCATTAAAAATCAAGAACACTCATGTACTTTGAGAAAATTGCTTTTTTGGTTGCTCCAAACCAATCATTAACTTTTCTACGAACTCCTCAGTGAAGAAAATGTTTACCATAAAGCATCAGTATGAGTTGCAGGCACAAAAAATTTTGGATGACAGCATAAGACGGGTTCCAAACTTTTGCTCAATCCCATAGTTTCAAATCTTCAGACTCTGATTCAGTTCCTGTTGACATCCTGAGGAAAAACACTTTGGGCAGACCCTATGTGTATTGTGTTTCACCTTATCCATCCCTGTGCTGATGAAAGAGCTTTGAGATGAAGCAATCTTATATCCTTTCTGTAAATGAGGAAAGACAACCTACAAGTTATGTACCCAAGAGGCAGAACTGGAAACAGGTATCTGTTCTTGGTTTTCTAACAGCTTCTTCATCAGTCCATCATGGGTGTGAAGAGGAGTTATATGTTCAGGGCCTGTCAGTTCCAAAAGTACACGTGATGGGTCATCAGAACTTACTATTTCATTTCCACTGTTAGCAGAAGCTTGGTATTTTGCTGAGATCACAAAGGGATTTCAAGGAAAATTTCTTTCTTATTCTTCCCAGATGGGAGCACAGTGGTCATGACTTAAAGCATAGGATTTTATGGAAAAACATGCATTTCACATAAAAGTATCTACACATATGAGGACAGCAGCTGTGTTAATGTCACTGTGTCACCAGTGTTAATAATTTCTGCAGACTCAGCCAGAAATAGTCTGAGAAAGAAAAAAATAACTAAAAGCAAATCTACTTTTAATTCTAGGTGGCTTACCATATATTTGCTTAAAAATGTATTTGCTTCAAAAGAGTTATTTCAATTAATAACTCCATATAGAAAGGCAATTTTCCCTTCATCATGGTTCACTGCCCTTTAACATCTGCCTACACACAGCTTCTAGCTATTATCTCCCAGTAGATGGTCTTACACTGAAGATCAGGTACATTGCCTTGGAAGAAAAGTTGTTCTCCTTTATGTAGTTTATTAATTCTCTCTAACGTTCTACGCTGATGACATTAACAGAAACATTATTGCCCAGTGATGAGGTATTGACACATTTCACTGCACTGTGGCATCACTAGTGCTGTTGATTCACTTAGTGGCCTAATCAACATTCTTTCTCTGAAGATATTAATTTCACATGGAAAGATTTCATTCTTCTTTGACATGAAAATATACTCTTACTTTTCATAATACACACTGAGAGATTTTAATTTAGCTCATTTTTCTTCAGTATGCCTCTTGGCAATGAAGTCAGGCTTTGTGAATAGAGAGCTACATTACCTTGCAATTTGCACAGCTGCTCACTCCCACCATTGAATAAGAAGAGTGAAGCTCTCCTGCCTCATCTACAGCAGTACAAACATCACAAAAGCAGACAGCAATGACAAAAAGTGAACTCTGTTTCAAAGCAGCAGCTTGTAGTTCTCAACTAACACTATTTGGTTTTCTCAAAGTTCTTATAACACGATCTAGGTTCTGACCTGATGGGAGTGACTGAGTCCTCCTAGATTTGAGAGGAATACCATGGGCTTCATGGGGATGGAAGTGTAGTGCAGGGCAGAGGGCTGACTCACCTCACCTTCCCTCCAGAGCAAGGGGGAAGAGAAATGGCAGGGACAGGCTGAGTGCTCAACAAAGAAAACACCACCAGAGGGAACGCTTGAACAGATTCTCCTCATCTCAGACATGGTATTGGCAGAACAGGAGAGAGATGTTGCCACTGCTTTACTGCTGTAGTGTCATCCTATCACAGACTGTGCTCTCCAAAGCTCTGGGAAATGGTGACAAGATAAAATAACTGTACTGTTAGATTGAAGGTGTTAGAAGGTCACATGGTCAGGAGACAGGGCTGGGCATGATAATATAATTAAACATACCATTCAGTCTTCCAAGAAATTGGAGAACATCTGGAGTCTATACTGGATGGCTGTCACTGGTCCCCATATCAATGGTGCCACATATGCTACAGACTGGAAACCTCTGAGTTGTGCTTCTGCACATTTATGATGAATAACAAGCATGTTGTCTGCAAGATATGCCTGAGCTAGCTCAGAATTTGCTAATTCAAATACACATGGCAACACAGGTGCAACAGGAAGACAGCAGCAGAGGTGGATATTCCATGTAATAAATCAAGATGCTCACCCATATTGGATATTTCACAGTTAGGCTGTTAGAAGAAATGACCTATGCCCACATCCTGACAACAACATAATCCTGTGCGGTGTGCACCTGTTTTATGTATTTTGGTGTGTTGACACTTATGTAGCTGATTGCAAAGAACACCAACTGAAAGTTCTTGCAGCTGCATAAGTTACTCAGAGGACAAATGTTCAGTGGAAAGTCTCACACATGGTGTGTCTTTGCAATCAGTCAATGTTTCATGAAGAGCACAGAGAAGTTTGTAGAAGATAAATTAATATTTCTTTTTAATGTTAGGGATGCCTCAAAAGTGTGAAAATAGAACAGAGATAAATATAAAGGTTCACAGATTCACAGATAGA